>JARYGA010007314.1:0-44957 GCA_030545235.1 Helianthus tuberosus | reverse complement strand
ATATCATTGACCCGGCTGTAGTCCGTCCCAGTCAGCTTGATCAACTTATTTATGTTCTACTACCATACAAGGACTCCCGCCACCGGTTTTCAAGGCGACAATGAGGAGGTGCAGGGTTTTCAAGGACTTTACGATATATGAATACACACATGGCTTTAGTGGGACCATATCACAGAGGTATGTCAACGTGCATACAAGTATGCAATCAAAGAGAACATTGAGAAAGTATGATTTTATATCTCCTTTCTAACTGGCATGTGTACACGATTAGTTAACTTAATGTTTGTATTGACTATGCTGTGTAGGATATAGAGAGGGAAAGACAGAGGAGTGAGAATCTCGACTCCATGGAGGAAGATGAATTAGAGGACGAGGTAGCCGAGATCAAGACTGCTCCAACGAATCCATGAAGTAAGCAAATAGAACAATTGGTTTTAAAGTTAATGAGGCGGCTCATGAATCGTGTTGCTGAAGCCATATCTAAAGATAAGGATGTTTTAGGCAATACTTTTATTTAAATGATCTATGGTTTGTCATGTTTAGCATTATGTGGCAATATCTTATGTGAGCAATGTGATATAACAGAGAAGTTGGATGTATAAATAGACACCGATGATGATGAGGGTCTCTGTATGTTGGGTCTGAGTTTCGCATCCCTGAAGCAACATCCGGGGCAGCATCTGGTGCTTGTAGTTTTGACCGTTTTGCTGGTAGAGCTGATAACGATGACTTAGAAGGGCGGATTCAAAGCTGTGAATATCTTCTGAAGCTTGTAGTTGGTTGTCGTCATTTTTTTTTAAAATGAAGTACATGTTTCTACTACTTTATGTAGAAAGACGAGTGCAAGTTACTAAAAGCAACCCCGAAATCTTTGAATTAAAGAGAAAATGAGGGTCTTCGTCTTAGTCAATGTATTTGTAAACGTAATCTTTGAATTATTGTAAAAGTTTTATGTTGTCATAGGCTTTGCATGGTTAATATTTGATGTTATTTAACCTTCACCGCGGTAACGTGTGGGCCTTCCATCTAGCATTTGTATACGTTGCGCCTTAAATTGTAGCCTCGACCCCAACAATGAAGGATCTTGCATTAAGAGATGTTTCAAGATTTACGATCGTAGAATATAGAACAATGTGTGCTCGATTGTTATTTCTTGGTTATTTTGAATGTATTCTCTTTTATTTGTTATTTAAAAGATGTTCCATTTTTTATAATCTATTTTTAATTAAAACTTAAAAATGTATAATCATTCGTCGTTTAATAAAATGTGGTATGCATGATTTTCTAAAAACCACTCGTATTTGCACGCGGGTTTTATATCTAGTATATATATTGAAATCCATCTAGCATGACCTTTAACATATTTTTTTAAATATCTATTTATATTTGTTTTATTTTCCTCTGATAACTTGTGTTAGTTAATTTAAAAAGAAATCTTAATAGGCAATTCTGTTTAATTTTTTATTAACTATTTGATATAAAGTTTTATTAAAAACAAAGTTTTATAAATTATAATTATGGAACAGTTTACATACTTATGGAATTGTTTAAACCACTTACCAACTCAGTTTATTAGCTAGAGTAACATCAACATCCGAATTAGGGATGTTTTGTATTCTCCTTAGGCTATGGGGGTGTACTCTAATACTCGGGGTGTTAATGGTAATATGGCATGTTAATCGAGATTGCAAACCATTCCCTCCATGTGTTAAGTGACATTAAATGGGTTGTATGTTAACATGTTAATCGGATGTTAAGAGACTGAATCAATTATTCCTTTATTTTTTAAACCAAAAATCACTAAAAATAGGGTTAGATGAAATTAAAGGGATTAAACCATTTCGTTAAAGTAAGGTAAGATGAAATGGGAAAGAAAGTTTGATATAGCAATTAATTGAAGTTAAGATGAGTTAAAATATACCAAATTCCTTATACAACAAAAACATAATACAACAGAAAAAAAAAAAAATACCTTATTTAAAAATCCATAAAACTCTTATATTTTTTCTTTTCTTAATCCATAGACAACAAAAAAGACTTTATTTACATTCACGTATGTTTTGGTAGGGGTAATATCAGCATCCGAATTAGGGATGTATATTCATAAATTTTGAATTAAATAAAAAAGAAATTCACTTCCCATAATAATAATAATAATAATTCGGAACTTGATTATCCATTATGGTTTTTACCTCATATCCCATTTAACGACCATGTTGTATATTACGTTTCGGTCTAGTTTTTGCGCATTAACACGCCACAACGGGCGTTCATGGTTCAACATGTTTACGTTTACTTTTCCTTTGGTTCATTTTTTTTTCTCTTTTGTTTATTTTGTTTTGCGAGCTTTTCCGTTGTTGGTTGTTGCTGGCAATGGTGTGTCATTGATGATACTTAGCACGGTTTTACCCATGCTCAACGGGAGGGCTTACAAAAATAGTACTAAAGCATTGTTTGCACCATGATTAATATTTCTCAAATCCAAGCTTGAGGTTGGCCGGCCGTAAACTTGTGGGAGTGTTGAAGGATGTATTTCAAGATACTTTTTTAAAGTTGATCACAATTTGTTTAACTTAATAAAATAAAATTGCTTGTTGTTTAAAACAATGTATTGTTGGTAATTTTTGTCTCATCTACTTATTTTGATTGGATTTATTTAGTAAAGAAACTAGAACTCATAATCAAACATCAGACAAGATAAAAAGTATGTAGTGCACATCTATTTGAGAATCTTATGATATTAAGCCCACTCATTAATCTTATGATATTAAGCCCACTAAATAATGAGGTATGGGAGCATTGCCCCATTTGCGGGGTCCAGGGGGCCCCTGGTGAGGTTCAAGGAGCAATGCCCGTTGCCCATTAATAGGGGTTAAGAGAATTTTAGTCGTAAATGAAGATTAACGGTGAGGTTGTATTACTACCAAATTAGGTTATCAAATTCAAATATGTGCTTCAGCAACAAATGTCTCTTTAGCACTGAAAACTAAAGTTGTTGTTCAGCACTATGGTGTTAAACGGGATGTGTTCGCAGGTTGACGGGTCCAATTCGACCAGAACCCGAAAATTTTACACGAATCCCATCACAACCAGAACCCAAAAATCGTGTTAGGTACATGAATCCGAACACGACATGAATATTCGCGGGTTGACAAAAACACGACTCATTTAAACTGTTTTTTATTATTTATTTATTTCACATACTAATATTTAAATTTAAAATTTTATAGAGTATAAATGTATATTAAACTATTACATGTTAATTATAAAGTCTTATTTGTTTCTCTTTTATGTTATATAAACTTATAATAATGGCATAAAATACCCAACTAGTTTAACATATGATGGAATTATGGAAACACACTTTAAAAATTTTAAATTATAATACAAATGGGTTAAACGGGTTAACCTATCACCTCGCCGAATTCGACACGAACCTAACTCCTTTAGCTAAACGGGTTCACGTGTTCAGCCTAAAACTGACCCGAACATGTTTAGACCAAACGCAAACTCACGAATTTCGTGATACGTTCGTATCTGCTTACCGTGTCGTGTCAATTCACACCCCTATTAAGTCAACACCAAACATGTTTATCAGTACTTAACATGTTCAACCCTCAGCAGTACCCTCAGTCCAGAAATGGATGCCCACCAAACAAATATGACCAATATAAAAATGTAATTAACACCCACTAATTAATTGGACTTCCATCTTCCGTATACAATAGATAAAAGAAGGCCGGTTCATAATTTTGGTCGCATGTCATCTTCGTTTGGCCATTTTTAGGGTACCATTTTAGGACAAAAAAAAACTTGTTCTTGATTTCTCTTTTAGAATTATCCGATGTGCATCAACAAAATATCTCAATCTGCAAGTGTTAATACGATTTTAAAAGATACCCAAGTTATCAGCGGTGTCGGAGATTGAACGAAAACTCAGTGGGGGCCGGACTCTCAAAATCCAAATCGGTGGAGACTGGACTCTTAAAAATCAAATATTTTAAACTATAAAAAAATCTGAATTTTTTTATAAAACTAATATTACGCGTGAAAATCGGTGGGGGCAAGGCACCACCGCCCTAATGATCATCAGGAATCACAAAACCAACATGTACACCAATATTCGGCTCTCTGTGTAATCTCATTAATAAGTATAATAATGGTTTCTATATGAAGAAGTGTTATGATATATAAATATGCAATTGATTCCGGATAATTCAACTTATCGTTTTTTGTCTTTATTAAAAAAACCATTTGCTTCACTAAAGTTGAACACTAACAGATAATATATTAGACGTTTGGTTGTTTGTGTGCAACACCAAACAAAGATGACCAATACGGAATGTAATTAACGCCCGCTAATTAATTGGACCTCCATTTTATACGTATATAATAGATAAAAGGACCTACATAATTTTGGTTGCATGTCATCTTCGTATATAATAGATAAAAGAAGGCCGGTTCATAGCTTTGGTCGCATGCATCTTCGTATATAATAGATAAAAGAAGGCCGGATTCGTCATGAATTTCTTGTTCTAAAACAATAATAACTTATTCTCATATAAAATGTAACACACACTATTTGGCAATAGAACACAAATTAATACCAAATTTTAAATAAGAATATGCTTGAACTTGGATGATATTGGCCTAAAATGAAAAACTGTACAGACAAATATCATATCATATTATTTGATTAAGAACAAAGTATAAAAAGTTAAGTGTTTTGAAAGCATGCAGTTGAAAAAGATATTAGATTTTACTATAACTAATTCAATTAAAGAGTTAACGGTGTATGATAATGCATTTCTGACCATATGAACTTTAACTTGATCTAGTCCCTCAACTAGTGGACATCGATAGAGGTGTCAAAGGCGAAGTTTTATGGGGGCCAGGGTTGCCCCAACCCTCCTGATATAATTAAAAACCTCAAATAAGCTAGTGGATTCATAGTGACTAGAGTCACTACATGGATAGAATACTGGCTTTTCGTAAAAGTTTTCTAGATTTTGAATCTTGCTTTTCTCATAAGCTAAGACCATGTAACAATCCTCAATGTTGTGATTAATTTTTTCAGAAACAGTGCAAATTAATGTACTTCTAGTGTTCTTGCACCTTTTTTAACCAAATTTTGATTTGTTTTTGAAAATTTGACTAGGGCCAACAGTTTTGGATGAAACTGCTAGAGGATTAGCAAATGTTGTTATCTTCTCATAAGAAGTCACAAAGGTCATTGGTTTGAAACTATTGTCAACACATGTATCATCAGACCATCTAGTGTTGTGTTGATCAAGATATTTGTGATGAGAACAACAATCAGTGTTTACAGTCCCCTTTCCAATTGATTAATTGGATTCAATGTCATGGACTTGATTTTCATGAGTGTAATCACTTGGTCCTTGTATATCTGTGTACCCTTGCCAAACTTCACATTGCTTTTAGATTGCTGATTTAGCAAAATTTCAAAACCCTTGCAAGACTCAACCCATTTTTCCATTTTTGGCAATTAACTTGTGTTGATTCAAGTTGATTATTTTGAAAGAAGTGATTTAAGTAGTGCAGAATGATTTGAAATTTCATGTTTTAATTCAGAAAGGACTTGATTTTTTTCTTTCAAAACTTGTTTGTGAGATTGATGGTTTGTGCCATAGTTTCTTAGAATTTTCATATTTCTCAAGTAACATGATATTCACTGCTTTGATATCCCCAAATATGCACGTTTCAGAACAAAGTTCTAATAGTATTTCTAAGGATATATCAACCTGCTGAGATGGTACATCAATTGTTGATGTAGCAAGTGGAAAAATGCATAAACCAACATTTTCATTAATGTTGTAGTCTGATGTGTCACTTAATGATTCCAAAGCAACTAGTGCAAAATTTTGGTGATAATATTTCATGGAATGCCTAATATTTAAGTATAGCCTCATGATTCCTTTATTTCTAGTTGATGAGATATGTCTTGTTTTTCACAAGGCGTGTTTGGACTCTTTTTGGGTAGCATGCAGTTCATTGTAGAGATGTCCCAGGGTTTAAGTACCGACATGATTTGGTTAAGGGTGTGCTTTATGACATATTCAGATGCGCAGCGCACTGGGATTTCTTCTAAGAAAGAGGCACCCGTGAATTTCTTAACTGACCCATTGAAAGGAAGATCTACCCTTAGACCAGCCAACGTTTTGGTCCTTGGATGGATGGAGGCAAACACGTGTTGCGGATCTAATAGGGGTTTCCCCCCTTGTGGGCTTACGGGGGTAGTGCTTTCACGGTGGGTCAGGCTGCTTCAGGAAAAGTGACTCTATCGTTAGTCGATGTTATGACCTCGAGATCTATAGATGTAGTTTTTAAAATACTTAGTTTAGCTATACAAAAAGGGGTAACGTCGTAGCTTATTGGCCGTATACCTTCTATCTCGATGTAATTTCCATTTGAAAACTTCGTATTAAAAAAGTTGATAAAAATCATAAATGGATTAAAAGTCCGTTGCCAATCTAAAAAAACAACAGAAAATAGAAAAAAAATCAACAATTTTTTTAATGATCACTTATCTGCACGAAAACTATTATTTTGGTTACAATTTCTATTTCACTTAATCATGTAGTTAGTATATCTATACATCTATATAAAGCATTTCCTTGGACATATAGTAATTTCCACCATAAATTTTAAGACGGCAGAAGATCAACAGTTCTTACCCTAATCTTCATCTCCTTCTCCCAAATTTTCCCCCAATTCATTGTCACTCACCAAGGAATTATATGTATAATTACTACAAAGAAATCAACTAGCTGAACAGGGGAGATGCAAACGTTAGTGCAATTACTAATACAATCAAGAGTGAAATCAGTTCTTCCCCATGAAACTTAAATCAATTACTTATATCATCAATAAGGTTTGAGGGATGAAACTGATATCACACCAAAACCCTACGATTTCAATCCCATAAATTTGATCAATTCTCCCTCTCTAGCACTTGGACCAGTCGATCGATTATCTCTTCTAGAAGTAACAGAGTTCCTCTAATAAAAAAAGATGTAAGATTTTCATTAATTCTTGATCGATTACTCATCTTTCCATTGTGTTTTTTACTATGTAGGGTTTGGCAAAAATTTGATCTCAGAAGAAAACCCTAATGATGGTAGCTATGAAGCCACCAGTAGAATCTCAATTTTTAGTTATTTGTTTTGAGTTTTGTTGAAATTATTAATGGGATTTTGGAATTTAGGGTTTAATTTAGGATATTGTTTGGTAATTTATGTTAATTGAATATGAAGGGTGCAGTATAAAGATATCACGCAGTTTTATGGGGTGTTTGGATGCACTATTAAACCGATAATAGATGTTTGGAGTTGCAATTAACAGTCTTGAGTATGACTATCGAGAGAAATGTTGACAAGAGAGACAGTCATTTTGAAGTTCTCCTGGTCCAGCAAAAAGGTTACGTCTTCGAACCGGGGTTTCAAGCAAGGTAAGTAATTGCTCATCTCTACTCTACAAATCGCAAATATGCTTTTCTGCTCTTCATATGTTCTTTTTTATGATTTCTAAGGTTATCTTATTCATCTTTTTGCCAAGGCAAGTAGATTTAAACCCTAATTTAATAGGGTGAGAAAGTAACATCATCTTATTACGGAAAGCAGGCTGAGAAGATCAATGGAATGGAAGTCAGCAAAACATGTTCTGTGTGTTTTACATTAGTGTTAGTTTAGATGAATTTACAATTTTGTTTACATGCATCTGATTGATTTTGTAATTGATGGAGATGAACATGAATGTTGTGGGTTAGTAATAATGATTATAATGGTAAATCTGGTAGTAGGCAAGTAATAATGATTGATTATGATGTATAGATGTTCTATTTATTCTATTTATGAATGAATGATGCATATTATAGCTTTTTTTCTTAGAAATGGCAACTGAATTAGGATTTTTCTATTGGTCATTTGAACACATAAATTTAAGCCGCAATATGCAGTTATATGATGCAAACTGGTGTAATAAACAATTATGACACCCAAGACAATGCCACTCGTGAACAAAAAAACTGATCTTTAATATATTTTCGTCTAATATTAATTTTTAATTTTCGTTGTGATTATAGTTCTTGAAGATTTCTTTCACCTTAGTCTTGACTTGACTTTTACAAGAATAGGAAGGTAAGTTTGATACTTTTCTTACATTTTCTATTATTCATGTAATTGCTATAATTTAATTTATGATACAATTTGAATTTGATTTAGCCTAGATGCACGTTGAGAGCCTTAAAAATTGATGAGGCGGTAAACATTTGTCTAGGGGCATCAGGTCAGGAAACAAACGCCAGTGACACTGTGGTGCATGCAGGGTCTGGTTCGGGTAAGAACCCTCGATTCGCCTTCTTACTAACCCATCCATTGAATCTATACACTTATATGTGTAAACTGCAATTAAATGAAGAGAGAGTGAGTTATAAAGAGATAGAAGGAGAGAGATGCAGATGATAGAGAGAGAAGGGAGGAATTCAGACGAGTGACGGTGACGCCGACAACTTGAAGGCGTAGGATCCGGCGAGGCGTTTAGAATTCCGGCCAGGATTTCGACCATACTCAGGTAAGCGTTAAATCACTAATCGTTTTAATTGTCAATTAAAGATCGGTCTATAATTTGATGAACGAAGTTGCTTAGGGTTGTTTCAGAACCCCGATCAAGATCCGACAGAGAACCGACAAGGTTCGACGAGCCTTCGCTTAAGGTTCTGGTCCAGATTTCAAAAAGTTATCTCTCTGACTAAGAATCTGGCGTTTAAAGGTAAGTCCGGACTAATCACCATTTTTAGTCATTTGTGTAAGTCTACTAATCGCCATTTTGATATGTTAAATATGATGGGCTGCACCATGTTGTAAGTTACTTGGAACGTCTAAACTTTTTAACCGCGTTCAAGGTATCGTTATTTCCATGTAATGGATTGTATGACTCAACTAACTGGTTCAACGTTTATGCTTTAATTCCATGTTGACTATGTTTTACTATGATGTAATATTACTCATTTACAAAATGCGCTATCTGTAGCGAAGCGTGGGTCACCAACTAGCTTTATCAAGATAATTAATGTCGGCATGATCAAAAGAATATTTCCTATGTGCAAAAACTCCAGGTGCAGCTAGAGCTTGGGTGGCGGCTTTGTAGTGAGTTATATGATGCTTTTTACATAAAATCAATTTTTTTATTTGATTTTCCTTTTATAAAAATATGATGAACTTACAAATACTAAATTTGTTTTTTTGATTTTACAGCTTAGAGATATTGAAGAGAAGGTGATGCTTTAAAGTAAAGAAAGGGTATATGATGCGTGTGAAGTGTATATATAAGTTTAAGTATATTTTAAGCCCTTTTACACTTTTTAGCCAAGTTTTAAATTTATAAAACACGATATTTACTAACACTAAACACACATATGGGCAAGTGCACCCATCGTGAGCGTAGTATAGTGTTGGCAAGATACCGAGGTCGTCCAAGGACACAAGAGCTTTTAGTACCGGTTTATCCTCAACGTCTAATCAAATCAAAAGTTTTGAAAAATGTTTTAAACTAGAAAAAATAAAAACTAACTTAAATGCTAAAAAATAAAATAAAAGTAAAAACATATAGACAAGATGAATCATTTGGCTCCGACTCGTGTTTAGTGTAACCTTTGATTATTTCCGCACTTTTGCACTGTTTAAGAGATTATCTTAGTTATTATAGTAGGCCCCTCAACCCAGTAGTTTAAGTCAGCCCAGTAGTTTGAGTCAGCAAGGATACAATCCTAAAGGGTTGGATTATTGAAAGATAATTAATTATGGTAGGCCCCTCTTTTGAAGGTGACGTTACCCTCGGCTAAGTAGTCTGAGTCAGCAGGGATACAGTCCTAAGTAGCCGGGTTAAAGTATTAATAGTAGCTTACATATGAGGGGATCAAAGAGTTTGGACCCCCGCCATCCAATACCGGTGGGTATTGAAGGAGGTCCTACTAAATTTGACCCAGGTCCTTGCAGGATCTATACACTGAACAAGGCAAGACTCTTACCAAACCGTTCCCTTAACCCCCGACCAGGTAGCCAACATACCTCCATATAGACCGTGGAGATATGAATGGTGAAAATCTTTTATTTTATATAGATAGTAAAATAATGCCAAGACACCACGGACAAACGATAAGGAAGAATCACCTTCAACATAAGAAACTAGTTATCAAAGTCATTAATACATAACCAAGTAAAAAGTGCGAAAAAGATTAAAAATAAAAAGTATTACACTAGACACTTTGTCTTCACCAAGTGATGTAAGACACTTAGGAAAACATGGCCTTGATTGTCAAGAACTCTTACGATCAATCTTGGATTCCGAGACGACTCACACACTCTATGATGGACAATGGATGATGGTGGTGGATGATGGTGTTGTGATGGTGGTGGGTGGTGGGTGGTGGGTGAAGTGTGAGAGAGGTCGTGTGCCAAGGGATGGTTTGCAAATGAGCCAAGCACCCCTATTTATAGCCTGAACAGTAGCTCGGGCACGGCCCCGTGTCCAGTGGGCATGGCCCCGTGTCCATCCTTCTTCTCTGTCTTCATTAATTGCTCTTGTCTGTATTAGTTGACCACGGCCCCGTGTCCGCTGGGCACGACCCCGTGTGCAGAAGCATATCTGTACTATCAAGATTTTCCTAGATTCTGCGAATCTTATAGTTGACCACGGCCCCGTGTCCGCTGAGCACGGCCCCGTGGTGGGCGATAGAAGCTTCTACAGCTTTGTCTTTTATGCTGACATTTGGGCACGCCCCCGTGTTCACTGAGCACGGGCCGTGTTCACTGAGCACGGGGCGTGTTCAGCCTTCTGTTCTCTTGTTTTGCTTGGGAAGATGCTTTCGAGGAGGTCGGGCATGCCACGTTTGTTCCTTTTCTTGTATTTATGTTAGATTTAGCTGCATTTTTGCTTATTTTGTTAATTTGAGCTTATTTAATCCTGAAAATACAAAAGGAAGACAAAAGCGCACTTTTTCCAACATTAGTACTAAAAAGGGTTAGTTTTATGCCACAATTGATGTAATTTATATGTTGCATTTTGCACACATCAAATACCCCCACACTTGAATCTTTGCTTGTCCTCAAGCAAAACTCTTTATAATGTGGCTTTACACTCCCAAATGGAATGGGTAGAAGAGAAGGTTTTTGGGCTTGTCATAGAGTGTCGGGATTTCCAAGATTTTTTATTAAGTTTTATTTTTATTTATTGATAATCCTATTCGTCATGATTTATTTAAAACATTACATAAGATAAATTACTTATTAGGGCATAACATGCCTTTTAAATTTTTTTTTATATACAAGTTCACATACCTCACGGGGGATCACTCAACACTCGGCCGAAGATGTATTTTAGTGAATCACTCGAGAGCGGCATGAAACTTACTCCTACCATAGGCTTGCCAAGCAATCAATCCTCCTCCTTTCTAACTATATACCTTTGTAAATATCAAGAGGACTTTTGGATGAAGGGTTAGGCTTGGGTTAAAGGTAGGTGGTTGGGTTAGTTGTTAGTAGAAAAAGGGCGAAAAGCGTAAAAAGCGTCGGTTTTTGAAAGGCTTTTTATTTTTGCAATTTTTATTTTGATGAAGCCATGATTCAAACAAAGTTATTTTTAATGAACTTGCTTGTTTATTTCTTTTGCTTCATCATTAACATTTTTTTTTTGAAAGTCATACGAAAAACCGAGCTTGTTACTAAAACAAAGGGTTAAAAATAAAAAAAAGGTTTTGGTGGGTGAAAAGGGTGTTTGGTTTGGGTTAAGAAATGAAAAGGTTTAGGCTTAAAGGGGTTAACTAGGGGGATTTTGGGTAGGTGGTAAAAAAAAAGAAAAATAATGGTGCAGAAATAAAAAGGGTTAGTCCTAATGCCTCCATCATTTACTTACTCGGGTTTTAGTTAGTAAGGACCGGGAATGTATCGTCGTGGCAAGTTCTAGAGTTGTAAGAACCAAGCGGCTATTCACACAAGAAACGAAAAATGAGCATTTAGTTTAAAGATATGTATTTGTATGCTCAATAAAGGCTCAAAACTCACTTTTGTGGGAATGGGTTTTTTATGTGATCAAGTATATATAATTAAATTTTAACTAAGCTTGTCATGCCTTTTCATAATTTTCTTATGTTGGTTCATTTTATCACGACGCTATCGGTTGTAAATTTGTAAAAATTTAACCTTTTTAGAATTTGAAATTCCCAAGTTAAACATAGACAAGTAAAAAAAAATGAAAATTTTTTGAAAAAATTTGGGGTGATTAGCGGTTCCAATAGAGTTTTGTGTAAGGCTTGTAATTAGGAGTTGCAAGATTCAAAGTTTTAGCATCCCCCCACACTTAAATTACACATTGTCCTCAATGTGTCCCAAAAATAAGTTTTTAGGTTGATTGAATGTGTAAAATGTGTGAAAAAACAAAATTTTATGTTACTGGGCATCTGGACACGGCCCCGTGTTCGCTGGACACGACCCCGTGTTCAGGTGCCAGTAACGAAAACTTACAGAAGGTGGACACGGGGGCGTGTCCACTGGGCACGACCCCGTGTCTGGAAAAAGTCTGCAGATTTAGACAAACAGCAGGTCTGGGGGAGTGAGCACGGGGGTGTGTCGGCTGGACACGGCCCCGTGTAGACAATCTGCAAGGTTGAAAAACAGGTTTCTGGCTCTGGTTTTCCTGTCCCGGCTTTAGTAGCACTAAGGTTTAGTGCTCTAAGCCTCGTATGCACCTGTTTTAGCAATAAACACTACACCAAACCATAGCAAACATCTAAATTACCAAGTTCAACATCCATGTCACAAAGTTAAAAAGAAAAAGAAATGCAGAAAATAAAAAGAGTTAAAGGAAAGTAAATTGTTCAACACACGGCACGCAGGCCGGAAATTGTTCAAGGTAAAAGGGGGGGTTAACCTGTGGGATCACCAACCAACCGCTTCTGCCTCCGCTCCTCCTGCCTAGTCCATGTCCTCGTCCTCATCATCATCATCTCCTCCACCATGCCTTGCAATGTGTTCCCGGATATTCCCAATATCATCTTGGATATCGGATATGTTTCTCTCGATTGCTCCCACCCGGGCACACGTGTTGCTTGCCATGTTATAGGTGTTCCTGGTGCACATGAGGTTTTCCTGCAGTAAATCATGTAAACTTTAGAAGTTAGGAAAACCACCTCCTTGTGAGGAGGACTGGCCTGGATCACCGTGGGGCTGATACTGGTACTGATGATGTTGTGGAGCGTGAAGGACAAGTGCCTCTTGCGGGTTCCATGCATGCCCCTGCATCCTTTGGAAGCTAACTGCCCCGTCTTCCGCCTCATAAATTAAGTTCATGGACCGGCAGATGTGTACATCCACTCTTCCCGACCATGGGCTTCTTTCAAAGGACCTAGGCATGTTCGTGAAGTGCTTGAAGAGACGGTATATCCACCCCCCGAAGAAGATAGGGGTTGGCGGAGAAGCAAGCCGGTTCCAATGCATGTTTCGGAGCAGGAGGTACGGAACATCGAGGTTTCTGCGGTTGTGAATGCAATGAAGGACTACCAGATCTCTCAACCCTACGACGCCACCGCTGTCATACCTTTGGCTAAGAGAGTAAGTGAGGACCCAATGAATGTAACGGTAAAGCGGGTCCCTCAGCTTAGTGCTCTTAGTGCTGCTCGGGTTGTAGTGCCCTTCACAATCTGAGCCCATGCGGCTTGGCGTTCGTTCTCATCCAATTCTCGCACTCCTCCGGTGTTCTCTTCATTACCTGCATCTTCCTCCGCATACAACCCAACTATCGACCCAAATTGTGCCATCGAAATCGAGTGAATGTGCTAGTTCCACCACATCGGAATCCCACCCCATCATTGTCGAAAGGGTCACACCTTGAGTTGAAAGTGAATGTGCTATAGAATTCCAGATTGTACTCGTGGACTGAGAAAATTCGAGTGGTTAGGGTGACTCTTAGTGGGCCGATAACGAGGTTGTTAAACCGGTCAAGTTGGTTCACCATTGCTAACAGATCCATCCATGCTTGTCTTGGGTATTCTTCCGGTCTTGTTTGAAGTACTTCGTATCTAGCCCTAGCATCGAGCTCATTTGCGTTGAACCTCGTGAATTTCTTCGACATCTGAAAGAATACACCAAAAGTTAGCATGAAACAGTGAAATTTTCGGACAAAACTGCAAACAGCGAGCTGGACACTGCCCTGTGTTCAGCGGACACGACCCCGTGTCCAGGCGTCTGTTACTCAAAAACCTCATTTTTCGACCCGGTTTCGAAAACTTGAAAATTTTTGGTCCAATAGGTGCGGTTTCCCCCAAAAATGAGACCCCAAGTGCCGTTTTTCCCAAAACAAACCGTTTACCCCTTCAATTTTATCTTTTTCGGTTCAAAAACAAGGGTTTGAGGTTTTTGTGAAAAATCGGGCGAATCTTTGAACAATACAAGTGAATTTACTTCCTATAGCACTACTCTAAACTAATGCTAACAGATTTAAGCAAAAATTTGGGGTTCGATCCGGATGAAGTTCAAGAACCCTAGATTTTTCCCCAAATTTTTGAAGTTTTAACTACATGCAAATGCTTAATCTAACTAATAATAGTGATAGAATCATACCTTGATGTTGTTAGAATTCGAGGAGACGTCGAAAATTTGCGGAAAATCGCCTTGAACCAGAGCGTTTTCAGGGAAACGGGGCGTGTGGAATGAAGTAACTGTTATGAGAAAGGGGTTTTATCCCGACAGTCGCGCGGACACGGCCTCGTGCCGAGCAAAAGTTTTTTTTTTTGTGTGTGATCGTGTGAGTGCCCCTTGTTTCCCAAAAACTTGGTTAGAAGACTTACCGATTAAGATGTCATCCCGTTGATTCGTAACTTACCAGGTATGATGTTGATGCTTTTATTCTTCGACCGTTTGAAGCGAGATTTCTTCCTCTTCATCCTCAATAAATCCTTGATATAGTTTTAGCCGTTGGCCATTGACTTTGAATGGAATTCCATTCCGAGATTTAATTTCTACTGCACCGTGAGGGAAAATATGGGTGATGGAAAAAGGTCCTGACCACCTAGACTTTAATTTACCAGGAAATAGTCGAAGTCGTGAATTAAACAAAAGAACTTGATCTCCTACTTGAAATTCATTAGGTTTAATATGTTTGTCATGCAGGTTTTTCATTCTTTCCTTATAAATTTCTGAGTTTGTGTATGCATAATTCCTAAGTTCGTCTAATTCATTTAATTGACAAAATTGATTTCTACCGGCAAAATCTAAATCTAAGTTTACACTTTTAACTGCACAGTAGGCTTTGTGTGCAATTTCTACTGGCAAATGACAGCTTTTCCCATAGACTAGCTTATATGGGGTTGTACCTATTGTTGTTTTATAAGCAGTTCGAAAAGCCCATAAAGCATCATCTAATTTATCTGCCCATTCTTTTCTATTTAGCCCTACGGTTTTTTCGAGTATTCGTTTTAAACCTCTATTAGTCACTTCGGCTTGTCCGTTTGTTTGAGGGTGATATGCTGTTGAGACCCGGTGATAGACCCCATATCTTATTAAAAAAATTTCAAGTTGATGGTTGCAAAAATGGGTACCTCTATCACTTATTAATGCTTTAGGTGTTCCAAAACGAGAGAATAATTTTTTCAGAAATCTTACCACGACTCTTCCATCATTTGTTGGAAGTGCTTCGGCCTCAGCCCATTTAGACAAGTAATCTACTGCCACAAGTATATATTTGTTTCCTTTTGACGGTGGGAAAGGTCCCATAAAGTCGAGTCCCCACACATCAAAAAAAGCGGGTCCCTCATTTTTCGACCCGGTTTCGAAAACTTGAAAATTTTTGGTCCAATAGGTGCGGTTTCCCCCAAAAATGAGACCCCAAGTGCCGTTTTTCCCAAAACAAACCGTTTACCCCTTCAATTTTATCTTTTTCGGTTCAAAAACAAGGGTTTGAGGTTTTTGTGAGAAATCGGGCGAATCTTTGAACAATACAAGTGAATTTACTTCCTATAGCACTACTCTAAACTAATGCTAACAGATTTAAGCAAAAATTTGGGGTTCGATCCGGATGAAGTTCAAGAACCCTAGATTTTTCCCCAAATTTTTGAAGTTTTAACTACATGCAAATGCTTAATCTAACTAATAATAGTGATAGAATCATACCTTGATGTTGTTAGAATTCGAGGAGACGTCGAAAATTTGCGGAAAATCGCCTTGAACCAGAGCGTTTTCAGGGAAACGGGGCGTGTGGAATGAAGTAACTGTTATAAGAAAGGGGTTTTATCCCGACAGTCGCGCGGACACGGCCTCGTGCCGAGCAAAAGTTTTTTTTTTTTGTGTGTGATCGTGTGAGTGCCCCTTGTTTCCCAAAAACTTGGTTAGAAGACTTACCGATTAAGATGTCATCCCGTTGATTCGTAACTTACCAGGTATGATGTTGATGCTTTTATTCTTCGACCGTTTGAAGCGAGATTTCTTCCTCTTCATCCTCAATAAATCCTTGATATAGTTTTAGCCGTTGGCCATTGACTTTGAATGGAATTCCATTCCGAGATTTAATTTCTACTGCACCGTGAGGGAAAATATGGGTGATGGAAAAAGGTCCTGACCACCTAGACTTTAATTTACCAGGAAATAGTCGAAGTCGTGAATTAAACAAAAGAACTTGATCTCCTACTTGAAATTCATTAGGTTTAATATGTTTGTCATGCAGGTTTTTCATTCTTTCCTTATAAATTTCTGAGTTTGTGTATGCATAATTCCTAAGTTCGTCTAATTCATTTAATTGACAAAATTGATTTCTACCGGCAAAATCTAAATCTAAGTTTACACTTTTAACTGCACAGTAGGCTTTGTGTGCAATTTCTACTGGCAAATGACAGCTTTTCCCATAGACTAGCTTATATGGGGTTGTACCTATTGTTGTTTTATAAGCAGTTCGAAAAGCCCATAAAGCATCATCTAATTTATCTGCCCATTCTTTTCTATTTAGCCCTACGGTTTTTTCGAGTATTCGTTTTAAACCTCTATTAGTCACTTCGGCTTGTCCGTTTGTTTGAGGGTGATATGCTGTTGAGACCCGGTGATAGACCCCATATCTTATTAAAAAAATTTCAAGTTGATGGTTGCAAAAATGGGTACCTCTATCACTTATTAATGCTTTAGGTGTTCCAAAACGAGAGAATAATTTTTTCAGAAATCTTACCACGACTCTTCCATCATTTGTTGGAAGTGCTTCGGCCTCAGCCCATTTAGACAAGTAATCTACTGCCACAAGTATATATTTGTTTCCTTTTGACGGTGGGAAAGGTCCCATAAAGTCGAGTCCCCACACATCAAAAATTTCACAAACAAGAATGCCATTTTGTGGCAGTTCGTTTTTGGAAGAAATATTACCTGTTCTTTGGCAAGCATCACATGTCTTGACAAGACTTTGGGCGTCTTTGTAAATGGTAGGCCAATAAAATCCTGAATCAAATACCTTTCGTGCGGTACTAGCGGCACCATGATGTCCTCCGTATGGACCTTCATGACAATGGAGGAGAATTCTGCTTGCTTCGCTACCATGTACGCATCGTCGTACGAGTTGGTCGGCACACATTTTGAAAAGATAAGGGTTTTCCCAAAAATAATGCTTCACATTAGCAAATAATTTTTTTCTTTGATGATGTGGCCAACCCTTAGCGACTATACCGCTAGCTAGGTAGTTAGCATAGTCGGCATACCATGGTTCTTCTTTGTATTCCACCATTTCTAGGGACTCTGTTGGAAATTTTTCGTTGATTTGCTCGTCCCTAGTTGCCTCCAAAGTTGGGTCTTCTAAGCGTGAAAGATGATCAGCTGCGGTGTTTTCAGCTCCTCTTTTGTCTTTGATTTCAATATCAAATTCTTGGAGGAGTAAAATCCACCGAATCAAACGTGGTTTTGCGTCCTGCTTTTTGAAAAGATATCGAATGGATGCATGATCTGTATAGACTATTGTTTTGGAAAGAACAAGATAAGAACGAAATTTATCAAAAGCAAATACCACAGCTAGTAATTCTTTTTCAGTTGTTGTGTAATTTTCTTGTGCATCGTTAAGTGTTTTACTAGCATAATAAATTGGGTGAAAATGTTTTTCTTTTCTTTGTCCCAAGACAGCTCCAACTGCAAAGTCACTAGCATCACACATGATTTCGAAAGGAAATTTCCAATCAGGCGCTATCATGATCGGTGCATTGACTAGCATTTCCTTTAGGGTTAGAAATGCTTGATTGCAATCCTTGTCAAAGATGAAAGGGGCATCTTTTTCAAGTAATTTTGTTAGAGGCCTTGAAATTTTAGAAAAGTCTTTGATAAACCGCCTATAAAATCCGGCATGCCCTAGGAAACTTCTGATAGCTCTAACGGAGGATGGAGGTGGTAATCGAGAAATAGTGTCTATTTTAGCTCGATCAACTTCCATTCCTTCGCTTGAGATTTTGTGACCGAGTACTATTCCCTCAGTTACCATGAAATGGCATTTTTCCCAATTAAGGGCGAGGTTAGTTTCCTCACATCGGGATAGCATTCGTTCAAGGTTATCGAGGCATTGGTCGTATGAATCCCCAAAGATAGAAAAGTCGTCCATGAAGACTTCCATTGTCTTTTCTATCATGTCATGGAAGATAGCTACCATGCAACGTTGGAATGTTGCGAGGGCATTACATAGACCAAATGGCATGCGTCAATAAGCAAAAGTTCCATAGGGACATGTGAAAGTTGTCTTTTCTTGGTCTTCGGGTGCTATCGATATTTGAAAGTAACCTGAAAAACCATCCAAGAAACAGTAAAATTTATGACCGGATAATCTCTCTAACATTTAATCAATGAAGGGAAAACGAAAGTGATCTTTCCTTGTTGCTTCATTTAATCGTCTATAATCTATACATACTCTCCATCCTGTGACGGTCCTCGTTGGTATTAATTCATTCTTTTCATTAGTTATTACTGTCATACCTCCTTTCTTTGGAACAACTTGGATGGGACTTACCCAAGGACTATCGGAGATAGGATAAATAAGTCCAGCGTCAAGTAATTTGATGACTTCGTTTTTAACCACTTCTTGAACATTTGGATTTACTCGACGTTGTGGTTGTATTACCGATTTGTAGTCATCATTCATTAAAATTTTGTGCATGCACATGGAAGGACTTATTCCTTTAATATCTACAAGCTTCCAAGCAATCGCATTTTTGTGTTTTTTTCAAAAGGTTAATTGATATTCGCTAATTTACACATATTTTAGTCCCCCGTTTTACCCCTGTTTTATGCATTCTCGGCCGTAAAACCGTCATTCGGATGCTTAATCATCTACACTTTTGTTTACAGGCCTAAAACAACATACCAGACAAGATGATAGCGAAAACGAAGACTTTCCGGACAAAACGACGAAGCTGCGAACCTTCTGTTAGAAAACTGACCTGGGCGTTTGGAACGGTCGTGCCACTTTAATGCACGACCGTGCATCTCTGACAAATGTAAATCAATCCGGTGATGAACGACCAGTGCAACTCGGCATGCAAGGCACACAAGGCCAGCCCGGTGACGCACGGTCGTTCCATAATCTGCACCCCGTGCCGATCCGATGATCAACCAAAACTTCGGTGATGAACGATCCGTGCGACCAAGCGTGCAACAACATCCCGGCATAGAACGACCGTGCCATCTAAAGAACGGTCGTGCGATATCGAATCTGGTCAAAGATCTGATGACGTATGCAGTATGGTGCACCATACTCCAATAATTGCTTAAAGTGCACGGTCGTGCAACAGGAAGAACGACCGTGCGACATCGAAAAAATATAAAAACAGAACAGAAACATTCTGTTCGATATTCTGGAATTTTGGGAGCTTCACATGCAATTTTACAGGCTCCGGAGGCTATGCTTTTGACCCGGATTCAAGCCACATTGTGCCGTTTAGCTCCATTACTATCCGGATTCTTAGTCTAGTGCTTGTTTATGGTTTGGTTTTCTAATCTTTCCATGTTTTTGTTAATCTTTCAAGCATTTAGATTAATGTTTATGTATTATTGTAGCCCTTGGGCAAAAACACAACAATCCCTTGCTTGATTATAGCCATTAGTGTGTTAATCTTTGTTTGTAATGACACTTTGAAGTATTTTCTATGTTAATCTTTGATGATTAGTTTGCAACCTTGTTATTGATATTGATTTCTTGATTATAAGTAATTATGTTGGATGATTGATGCTTGGTTAGTTAAGATAGTTGAAAAATGAAGCTTAATTAATCTTGTATTAGTAAACTTTGAACTTGGTTAACTAGTTTAGCTTGGTTTAAATGTATGCATCATGATACTAGAAATGGTTAGTGATTTAATAAAATGTAATTATTGTTAATCAAGAGAGCTTGCCGTCACGTAAGGGCCTTAACGGGTTAGATGGTGTCGTTATAAATTCTTGCCATGATTTGTTAGCTTAGTTAGTAGTTTAGGCCAAAATTGCTATCTTGGTGAATTATTATGCAAGATTTGTAAAATGAACTCGGTTGTGATTTAATCTAGTATATGCTTGTCTCGGTGGTTGCATTGTGTTTATAGGTGTCTCTTTCCTTGATTAAGTGCGGTTAGAAAACTCCTAACGGATGACTAACTTATTTTTAAGAGATTTTCATAGACATTTATCAATTGCACGTTAAAGAACAATTTTAGGTGGTTAAAGTGTGTTTATCGTTTTAGCTTTCCGAATGATTGTCATGTTAGGATTCCCGAAAGGGATACTAACTGTCTCAAATTGGAAAATTGACCGAATGCTTCTAGTGCCAAAACCGACTTAGTTGACATGCTGTGGTTGTGTATTAAGCAAGGCTTTTTATCTATTATCTATTATGTTTTTATTATGTATTTGTTTACGCTTACTTTAGTTTAATTTAAATCAAACAAAACTTATGTTTTTACCGGTAGTTTAGTGACAAAGGTCTAGTATTATTTCTCCGCCCATTTCCTTGGATCGATACTTGGTTCTTACCGATACTTTATTACATATGTGACGAGGTACACTTGCCTCTTTCGTGTGTGTTTTGATGTAAAAGTAATAATCATTTTTATAAATTTAAAACCAAATCGTGTGTAAATTCATTGCAAAATTATGTATATATACGCACACGAGCCCGAACGTGATCTTAGGAGACGTCTACGCGCGAGAGGTCGGGCGGTTGGGCTACTGCTCGCCAGTGGTGAGCCGGAGCCGGTGATACCCGCTGAAGCCGAGGGATCAGGAGGAGACGCAATCATGGCAGACGATGAGCGACCGTTGAATGAGACAAATCAGCCCGGAAGGGTAGGCCTGGAGCTGAGTATCCTTCAACCTACTATTGATGCACCTACTTTTGAAATTAGATCTAGTATTATTAACATGGTGCAAAATTCAGTACAGTTTGACGGACGTGAGCACGAGGATCCCGGGAGGCATATTGCTGCTTTTCTCCACATTTGTTCCACGTTTAACATTACAGGTGTTTCGAAGGATGCGATTCGGTTGAGGTTGTTTCCGTTTTCGTTACGTGACAAAGCTAGAGCTTGGCTTATGTCACTTCCTGCCGGGTCCATCAGGACATGGAATCAGTTGGCGAAGCAGTTTATGCAGAAATATTTTCCACCTGAGAAAACAAACAAGCTACGGAACCGAATTGTATCTTTTCGCCAGGACGAGGGTGAGTCGTTGCATGCGGCTTGGGAGAGATTCAAGGATTTGTTGATTGATGTGCCACATCATGGCTTCTCCAAGCAACAGCTGGTTTTGACGTTCTATCAGGGGCTCAGTTATAATACGCAGGAGCGATTAGACGTGAACGCGGGAGGCGATCTAGGAACTAAGACGCCGACTGAAGCGTATGATATTATAGAAAAAGCTGCGTTGAAATCCAGCTCGCGTCGGGTAGGAGATAGAGGTTGGGCATCATCATCATCATCTCGCGCAGGAGTTCATGCTATAGACGACTACACGGCCATTACTGCACAAATCTCGGCTCTTGCATCGAGATTCGACAGGTCCTAGTTGATTGCGCATGCTGGCTCGGTATGTGACCAGTGCGGAGTGTCACACGAGCCTGGGGCATGTTTTCAGGGAGTTGTATATGAGGGCCACGAAGAAGTAGATTTCATGAGTAATCAAGTGAGGCCGCAGAACAACCCGTACAGTAACACCTATAATCCCGGTTGGAGAAATCACCCAAATTTTGGGTGGCAATCAAAACCCCTTGGGATTTACTCAGCGCGCTCCAGCGCCACAGCAAGGTCAGGGTCAGTAGTTCCAGCAATACAACCAACCTTACCAGCAGCGTCCATATTCGTATCAGAATCAGGGCACTGGGAGTAGTTCCCAGCAGCAGGCCCCTCAGTCTAGTTCTAAGCTGGAGGATATGATGTCTCAGCTACTTACTAGCTCCTCGAGTGCGAATCAGTTGGCTGAAAAACGCTACCAATAGAGAGAGGATCGTTTTCTTTCTCATGAGGGAGAAATGAGGAGTCACAAGGCCTCGATTCAGAATATCGAGAATCAGGTTGGTCAGCTGGCACATATGATGTCTAAAAGACCCCAGGGTGGTCTTCCGGGTAATACAGAACCAAACCCAGGCGGACACAGGGATGTGAATGCTGTCATGACCAGGAGTGGAAAACCTACCGGACCCGTCATATCGGACTCAGCACCGATCACTGAAGCGGTCCCGACTGACACACCGGACGAGGTGCAAGCCAGGCTACGCCCAGTAAGTACAGCACAAGTCCAGGAGCCGGTTAAAGATTACACTCCTCCAGTACCTTATCTAGGCAGGCTGAAGAAGCATAAGAATGAAGAACAATACGGTAAGTTCCTTGAGTTGTTTAAGCAACTACACATCAATATACCGTTTGTTGAAGCCTTGGCCCAGATGCCAAAGTATGCGAAATTCCTTAAGGATATCCTCTCGAATACACAAAAGCTCGAGGATATTTCATGTGTGGTGATGAATGAAACTTGTTCTGCCGTTCTACAAAACCGTCTACCCATGAAAATTAGAGATCCAGGTAGTTTTACGCTCTCGTGTTTGATTGGAAACATGTCTGTTAGTCATGCATTGGCTGACTTGAGAGCGAGTATTAACCTTATGCCTTATAAGGTTTTTACTAAACTGGATCTAGGTGAGCCGTCACCTACTAGGATGAGCATTCGGTTGGCAGACCGTTCAATCAAGTATCCGCGTGGATTTGTGGAAAACATGCTTGTAAAAATTGATAAATTTGTTTTCCCCGTGGACTTTGTTATTCTTGACATGGACGAGGATTCAAAAGTACCTTTGATACTTGGACGTCTTTTCCTCAATACAGCGAGGACGATTGTTGATGTGGCAGCTAGCCAAATCACGCTCCGAGTGAATGATGAGCACGTGACATTCGATATCAAAAGATCGATGCAGCATCCGCAATGTAACGATGACAAGCTTTATTACGTCGACATTGTCGATGCATGTGTGTGCTCTCATTTTCAAGGTACTATTGATGAGATTGATTCGGAAACACGTCTGTCGTGTGGGGACCTGATTGGCATTACGCAGGAGGGCCACGATTTCGAGCAGCCAGTCTATCAGATTGGTGACGATGGTTCCCAGAGTCCGGAGAGATTTCTTGAAATTATCCATGTAGAAGAAGAGAAAGCAAAACCGTCGGTTGAAGATCCACAATCTTTGGAGTTGAAAGAACTCTCGCCACATCTCGAATATGCATTTCTTGACGAGGAGCATCGCTTACCGGTCATAATTTCGGCATCATTGGAAAAGGTGGAGAAAAATCAGCTTCTTGAGGTTCTGAGACTTCATAAGAGAGCCATTGCATGGAAAATCGTGGATATCAAAGGCATCAATCCTTCTTTCTGTACTCACAAGATTCTGATGGAAGACGAGTACAAACCATGTGCACAGCATTGGAGGCGTTTAAATCCAAATATGCAAGACGTGGTGAAGAAGGAAGTGATTAAATTGTTGGATGCCGGGATGATTTATCCCATTTCTGACTCTGTGTGGGTGAGTCCAGTGCAGGTTGTACCTAAGAAAGGTGGTATGACTGTAGTCTCGAATGATAGGAATGAACTAATTCCTACCCGTACCGTCACTGGGTGGCGAGTTTGCATTGACTACCGCAAACTCAATGATGCTACTCGTAAGGATCACTTCCCGCTTCCATTCATCGATCAGATGTTGGAACGTCTGTCGGGGAAGTTGTATTAGTGTTTCCTATACGGGTTCTCTGGGTACTTTCAGATTCCGATCGCTCCTGAGGATCAGGAGAAGACTACCTTTACCTGCCCCTTCGGCACATTCGCCTACCGGCGGATGCCTTTTGGGTTGTGTAATGCACCAGCGACCTTCCAGAGATGCATGGTTGCAATTTTCCATGACATGATTGGGGATTCCATGGAGGTTTTCATGGATGATTTTTCGGTATTTGGGGATTCCTTCGATCACTGCTTGGAAAATTTGAGAAAGATGTTGAAGAGGTGTGAGGAGACGAATCTGGTCCTGAACTGGGAGAAATGTCACTTCATGATGATGGAGGGCATAGTTCTGGGACACAAAATTTCTCACGCGGGCATGGAAGTCGATCCAGCTAAAGTCGACGTTATTTCACGACTTCCGCCCCCACCTCTGTTAGAGCTATACGGAGCTTTCTCGGTCATGCCGGGTTCTATCGGCGATTCATCAAAGATTTTTCGAAAATCACCAGACCCATGACCCGTTTGTTGGAGAAAGATGCTCCGTTCGTGTTTGGAGATGATTGCTTGAGGGTTTTTGACCTTCTCAAGAAAAAGTTGATTGAGGCCCCTATTTTAGTCGCACCGGACTGGAGTCTGCCATTTGAAATTATGTGCGACGCGAGTGATTACGCTATAGGGGCCGTTCTTGGTCAAAAGAAAGAAAAGCACTTTCACCCGATCTATTATGCGAGCAAAACTCTTCACGACGCTCAAGAGCATTACACCACGACTGAAAAAGAGCTCTTGGCGGTCGTTTTCGCATTTGATAAATTTAGATCGTATCTAGTGCTTTCGAAAACCGTTGTATATACTGATCATGCAGCCATCAGATATCTTTTCAGCAAACAGGACGCTAAACCGCGTCTAATCAGATGGATCCTGTTGCTGCAAGAGTTTGATATAGAAATCCAAGATAAAAAGGGTGCTTTAAATGTAGCGGTAGACCATCTATCTCGGTTAGAGCACGGAGACATCGAGGACGCGCGTTGGGATTCAATCAATGACAATTTCCCACACGAGTCTTTGATGGGTGTAGAGATATGCGATGAGTCGCCTTGGTTCACCGACTTTGCGAACTACCTTGCTTGTAGAATTCTGATTAAAGGGTTGACTCACCAGCAAAAGAGGAAATTCTTTTCGGATCTCAAGCACTACATATGGGACGACCCTTTTCTATTCAAGGTGGGTGCTGATCAGGTGATCAGAAGATGTGTATCAGGGGCTGAGGCGACCGATATTCTGCACCAGTGTCATGAGGGACCTACCGGAGGCCACCACGGAGCCAACTTCACCGCGAAGAAGGTGTTGGATTCCGGGTTTTACTGGCCGACCATTTTCCGTGACGCGCAGAGTTGGGTGAAAGCGTGCGATGCTTGTCAGAGGGCGACGAACATATCGGCACGCGACGAAATGCCCCAGAACTGGATACAAGTATGTGAAGTCTTTAATGTTTGGGGCATAGACTTCATGGGACCATTCCCCCCCTCACGTGGAAACAAGTACATACTCGTGGCTGTTGACTATGTATCAAAGTGGGCGGAGGCGCAAGCCTTACCCACTAACGACGCCAGAGTAGTTGTGAGGTTTCTTAAAAGTTTGTTCGCCCGATTTGGCGCTCCGAAAGCGCTCATTAGTGACCGAGGGACTCATTTCTGTAACACACAGTTTGAAAAGGCTTTGTCCCGATACGGTGTGCATCACCGTTTATCCACGCCCTATCACCCGCAGACGAGCGGGCAGGTGGAAGTCACGAACCGTTGGCTTAAGCGCATCCTTGAGCGGTCTGTTGGTGCGAACCGCAAGGAGTGGTCGGACAAACTTGAGGATGCATTGTGGGCATTCCGTATAGCTTATAAGACCCCTATAGGGACCACCCACTTTAGGTTGGTATACGGAAAGGCATGCCATTTACCGGTGGAGTTGGAGCACAAGGCTATGTGGGCTTTGAAAACCGCGAATTTGGACCTAAAAACCGGAGGTGAAGCCCGGTTTCTCCAAATTCATGAATTGGAAGAATTGCGACAACAAGCCTATGAAAGCTCCGTACTCTACAAAGAGCGCACGAAGAAACTTCACGACAAACGCTTGAAGGACCACAAAGAATTCCAAGCGGGTGATCTTGTTCTTCTATATAATTCACGGTTGCGCTTATTTCCTAGGAAGCTTCATTCACGCTGGACAGGACCATACACGGTTAAGGAGGTGTTTCTGTATGGTACTGTTGCAGTAGAGAACGCGGATGGCGTTACATTCAAGGTAAATGGTCACCGGTTGAAGTTGTATGTTGCCGGGCTGATAGAGTCGGCGGTGGAGGTAATTGAGCTCCAAACCCCGCACACATCATAAGTGTGGGGAGGAGAGAGTCTACGCTACTGACACGCGGATAAAAAATGTAGCAAGAGCGTATTTTGCGCTTTAGGGGTAGTATCGTCTTTTTGGTAGTTTTTCTAGTTTTAGTATGGAGTCTTGCTATCGACTCGCTGACAAAAATTTAGCATGAGTCTACGCTACTGACTCGCCGACAAAAATGTAGCAGGAGCGTCTTTGGCGCTATAAGGGTAAAATAGTCCACTTTTATGTTTTTGTAGTTTTAGCGTAATTTAGGTAAGTTAGGTAGTTTCCGTTAGTTTGTTTAAGTTTCTTACGTACTGGGCGAAGGTTCTGTGTTGCAATATTGTTATAACAGTTTGCGTGTCGAAAAAATGGCGAAAAACGGCCAAAACAGTTGCTGGAAATGACTTCTGCGGGAAATTATGATCTGCAGCTGTTGCACGGTCGTTCCTCGGGTCGCACGACCTTGCGTTTCCGAGGGCCGGCACGGTGGATCGCACCCCCGGTGCATCTCCGAGACAGTTGTCTGGGTTTGAGCGATGTCGGTGACGCACGACCGTGCGAAAGGTCGAACGACCGTGCGTCAGGCTGAGGGCATTTTTGTCATTTGGTACTATAAATACCCTCATCTGTAGCCCCCATTCACAACTCGCGAAACCCTAGTCGCACCAGGCCGTTCCAGACCGTTTTTTTACTTCAAATCGCACGGTTCTTCGCACGATCTCACACCCTACTTCGCACGGTACGTTCCTAGTTGTAGATTATCTGTTTTTCCGCTTTCTAGGGTAGATTAATCCGATTCTTCAAGGATTTTTAGGGTTCTCTTCATAAACAAATCGAAACCCTAACCCTTGTTTGAATCTTTCTTATCGTGAACACCCGGTTAAGTTTCCGACCCCTGTTTGTACAAAAAAGTTGTTGATTTTGAGAAAATCAGGCTATTCATAGTTTAGGGGTTCGAAATCTGCAGAACAGGTGTCGCACGGACGTTCCTTGGATGGAACGGTCGTGCCATTCCGGGTGGTTCACGATATCAGCTTGTTCGTCGGTGTTGCACGGTGGTGCCGTTGGTCGCACGCCGTGCAGTTCCGATGGATTTGGGCAACTGGTGTTGGTTATCGGCGACGCACGACCGTGCAACTCGTCGCACGACCGTGCCATATGCCCAGATCAGAATTCACAGCTTCTTCATAATTGGCTGCTCGGCTGTTTTTGATTCAAATTTCTCCTGTTTCCGTCTTTCTAACGTTATTTCCCATACAGATGGATCACCCTTTCCTTCAATTCGACCCTAATGATGAGCGAGAAGCACTTTGTATTCCGAAACGTGACGCCTTATGGGCAAGGCGGGGGCAATTCGGAGTCCCCCGATGGCTGGATTGGGAAGTCATGCGGGAACTAAATCAGTATGACAGACTAGACGACATGATGAGTCGCCCGCTTGCAAATCTGGTCGGTATCAACCGACCCGTTTACCGCGAGCTGACAATAGAGTTCTTCGCATCTTATGCCTATGAAAAGCCGGTTGCACATAGAAGACACAAATTCCGCCACAAGGAGCAGGTAGCTTTCAGGTTATGTGGACGATGGCATACGTGGTCAGTTGGTCGGTTGGGTAGAAGACTCGGGATTTATACTAGGGACGACATGGATGATACCGATGTCTTCACAGATCAGTTCACCTTCCCTTCTGATGCAGCACGGGATGCATTTTGGGCTGAAAATGCTATTGGGGACCCTTACAACCCAAGGATGTCGAAGGCTTCACGACTGAGAGACCCTTTGGTGCGAGTGATGCACCATGTGTTCAGCCACACTATATGCGGGCGCATGGACAGTCTTGGAAACTGTTCAACACCAGATTTGCTTTTTCTCTATGCGCTGGTTGATGGAGCAAATATCAACCTAGCCGCACGAATGGCTGAATACTTTGTGAAGTGCTCGGGGCGGACTCCCAACAGTGAGATACATGGCGGTCAGTATGTGACCGAAATAGCTTACAACGAACGCTATATGACTGAGGAGGTGCTTCAGAGTCTCACTCTGATAACCGAGGGGGTTCATGTCGACATTAGGTCACTGAAGGACATGTGCTTGATTGTAGAGCTAGATAGGGGGGATAGGTTGAAAGGGTTGAACAACGAGGTCTGGGACCCGTTGCCTCCAGCTGTGGAGGAACATGAGGATGAGGAGATGCACGATCAGGAGCATCCGGAGCAACAACACCAGCCACAGACGCCACCACGTTCACCGCAGCACCATGCATTCCACCAGCATCAGGACTGGCCCGAGTTCTATCAGCAGTTCCAGCAGATGCAAGTTAACCAGGATCAGATCAGGGTTAACCAGGAACAGCATGGGGTTTACATTGACCAGATCCGGTCTAGACAGGACGAGATTCGGGCCAGTCAGGATCAGCTTCGGGCCACACAGGACCAGCTTCGGCAGAGCCAGGATACTCTATACCAGGGGGTGAGTGCGGGATTTTCATATCTTTTCGGGGAGATGCATCACGCATGCCCCGACTACTTTCAGCACCCTCCACAGTTCCCACCGTGGAACCCCCTGGTTATGGCGATGCCGACCCGTCCTTTGCTAGAGACGATGATGGTGATGACGCTTAGGAGCGGTGGAGTGATAGTTGGTGGTTGTTTTTAGTATTTCAGTACTTTGTTTTGGGTGTTTATTTTGACTGTTATTTCGAACACCCCGGTTATGTATGCTTTATTTTTCAGACTCTTTACTTTAGTTTTTATGATTATGTCTTTGTTGGGATTGCTAGTTTTTATATTTATGTAAATTATGGTTTATTTGTGATTTTTCTGTTTCTGTTCTATTTTGGTGCAAATGTGACATACTTGCAGGTTTTTGGCCGACATATCTTGGACCGGAGCACGTGACAGATACAGCTTCGGAAGTCTCGTTGCATCAACATCATCTTGAGGGGAGTACTTTTATCCTTTTCTCTATATTTCGGGTCTCGCATTGGGGACAATGCGAAGTTCAAGTTTGGGAAGGGGGTTAACTTTGTTAACTTTGTTTGTCCTCTAAAAAAAAAAAATTCAGAAAATCAGAAAAATCATTTAAAAATACCTGTATTTTGTATATATTTTAGTAAATAAACCGGTCGGTTGTGTTTTAGAAAGCTTCGGACTTGATAAAAAAACTCGACAAGCAAAATATTTTTGAAAAAGGAAACCGGAAAGCGTGACAAACAAAGAAAGACTTACATGATAGTTTTCACACTTTTACCCATTACATCCGCTACGTGAGCATATTTGAGCCTATTGTTATATATTTGTTCATTTCGGATATAGGAGTGAGCCGGATGTTATGTGTAATTTAGAACTTGTCACTAGTATGCTTGTTAAGACCATGAACTTGTGGATTTGTGTAAACGTGATAGAGGCACTTAGATTACCCCTTTGTTGTAAACCTTGTTCTTTGGGTTATGCTTCCCGTTCACCTTTTATTACCCTTTAGGATTAACCATGTCGAGCCTTCCCGTTTACCTTTGTTTACCCACATTATCGCCCACTTAGCCAAATTTAGCCTTTTTATGTTTTAAACCTTTTTAGTGTTGAAACTCGGTCAAAATAATCGTTTAACTAGCGCTTGTTATTGTTTATGTTTCATTGTATAGATTAGTTTGCAAAAAAAAAAATAAATAAATAAAATAAAAAATAAAAAATAAAACAGAAAATAAAACACCCTAAAATAGGGTGAAGTTGATAAAAATCGAGCATTTTTGAATGCTTAAACGTTAAAATATCGTTGATTAGCTCGATTGCGAAATAGTCGCCTTTTTAAGGCATTTGTATGTATAGTTGTATATTTTGTTGCTAGTTAAACGCTACTACCGAGTTTTAACCATTTTCGCCACTTTATATGTCCACTTCCATACCCTTCGCCCAAGCCTAACGTTACAACCCGTAAAGACCTCTTGATTTACACTTGTTTGCATGTTAGTTGGTGGAGACGAGATCTTATGACAAGCTTATGATATTACACATTTCATTGACGAGGCGTTGAGTGTTTGCACGTACACATTTTATGTATGTTTCATAAATAAAACCGAGTGTGTGTGAACATTGTGAGTTGTGTGAAGATTAACATGTTGAGTCAATTAAATGTGAAGTCACAGTTTTTTTTTGGTTGTCGCTATATATTTGCATATGCTTGTTGGGTTTGAGTCTTTTGATGTTGTTCTTCGAAAAAACGGCTAACCGTTTATAGTAGTCTTCAATAAAATAGTGTGTAAATTATCGTTCTTGTTTGTTTCTGTCTTTTATTGCTTTTTAGTTCAGCTTGCTTGAGGACAAGCAAGGTTCAAGTGTGGGGAGATTTGATATTCGCTAATTTACACATATTTTAGTCCCCCGTTTTACCCCTATTTTATGCGTTTTCGGCCGTAAAACCGTCATTCGGATGCTTAATCATCTACACTTTTGTTTACAGGCCTAAAACAGCATACCAAACAAGATGATAGCGAAAACGAAGACTTTCCGGACAAAACGACGAAGCTGCGAACCTTCTGTTAGAAAACTGACCTGGGCGTTTGGAACGGTCGTGCGACCTAATGCACGACCGGGCATCTCCGACAAATGCAAATCAATCCGGTGATGAACGACCAGTGCAACTCGATATTCTGGAATTTTAGGAGCTTCACAGGCGATTTTACAGGCTCCGGAGGCTATGCTTTTGACCCGGATTCAAGCCACATTGTGCCATTTAGCTCCATTACTATCCGGATTCTTAGTCTAGTGCTTGTTTATGGTTTGGTTTTCTAATCTTTCCATGTTTTTGTTAATCTTTCAAGCATTTAGATTAATGTTTATGTATTATTGTAGCCCTTGTGCAAAAACACAACAATCCCTTGCTTGATTATAGCCATTAGTGTGTTAATCTTTGTTTGTAATGACACTTTGAAGTATTTTCTATGTTAATCTTTGATGATTAGTTTGCAACCTTGTTATTGATATTGATTTCTTGATTATAAGTAATTATGTTGGATGATTGATGCTTGGTTAGTTAAGATAGTTGAAAAATGAAGCTTAATTAATCTTGTATTAGTAAACTTTGAACTTGGTTAACTAGTTTAGCTTGGTTTAAATGTATGCATCATGATACTAGAAATGGTTAGTGATTTAATAAAATGTAATTATTGTTAATCAAGAGAGCTTGCCGTCACGTAAGGGCCTTAACGGGTTAGATGGTGTCGTTATAAATTCTTGCCATGATTTGTTAGCTTAGTTAGTAGTTTAGGCCAAAATTGCTATCTTGGTGAATTATTATGCAAGATTTGTAAAATGAACTCGGTTGTGATTTAATCTAGTTTATGCTTGTCTCGGTGGTTGCATTGTGTTTATCGGTGTCTCTTTCCTTGATTAAGTGCGGTTAGAAAACTCCTAACGGATGACTAACTTATTTTTAAGAGATTTTCATAGACATTTATCAATTGCACGTTAAAGAACAATTTTAGGTGGTTAAAGTGTGTTTATCGTTTTAGCTTTCCGAATGATTGTCATGTTAGGATTCCCGAAAGGGATACTAACTGTCTCAAATTGGAAAATTGACCGAATGCTTCTAGTGCCAAAACCGACTTAGTTGACATGCTGTGGTTGTGTATTAAGCAAGGCTTTTTATCTATTATCTATTATGTTTTTATTATGTATTTGTTTACGCTTACTTTAGTTTAATTTAAATCAAACAAAACTTATGTTTTTACCGGTAGTTTAGTGACAAAGGTCTAGTATTATTTCTCCGCCCATTTCCTTGGATCGATACTTGGTTCTTACCGATACTTTATTACATATGTGACGGGGTACACTTGCCTCTTTCGTGTGTGTTTTGATTTAAAAGTAATAATCACTTTTATAAATTTAAAACCAAATCGTGTGTAAATTCATTGCAAAATTATGTATATATACGCACACGTCATTAATTAATTTTTCTTTTTCTAAACTATCTAATTTAGATGAAATAAGTACAGGTGATCTACCATCTCTGTCTAGAAAAGCATATTCCAAACCTTTTGGAAGTTCTTTGAGCTCAAGAGGTGGGTCTTTAGGAGACTCCTTATTTGGTTGCTCATTTTGATCAAGAACTTTAAAAGTTTGTTCTATGGCGACCTCTTCTTCAACAAAGTGGTCAAACTTTTCACTTGTATCGGGTGGTTCATCTTCATCTTCAATTAGGGGGTCATTATTGCCGAATGGATATTTCATTGACCGCTCAAGATCGACACTCTTTTTAAATGCCCCTAATTGAAGAGGTAGATTGTTGAACTTCCGGTTTTTCAAAGCTTCGTGAGTTTTTACAAAGGGTTGTCCCAACACTAGAGGAGCGTCATCAAGGATGACAAAGTCGGTTGGGATTACCATTTGATTTGTTTGAACCAAGACATCCTTAACTACACCGATTGATTTTATTATTCTCCGATTAGATAGAAAAACGGGTATTTGAAGTGGAGAAAAATCACTAATACTTAATTTTTCGAAAATGTAGTTGGGCATTATGTTAACGCAAAGATCTTTAACAATTGTGACATTACTAATAAATGAATTTTGAAAAAAACATGGAACCGGTGTAATGTTGATTTCAAATGGGTCTTCTTTTATTAGCGAGTGAAGAAACACTAGATAAATGGTCGGAACCGAGATATCTAGGGGGTTTGAATCCGCATAAAAAGGTTAGTTTCCTCTCGATTGATTCAGGTATAACCGATCTTCTTCTCCGAGATTTCTGCAAAAAAGAGCACCGTTAGCCTCGCCAAGGGGAGAAGAGGGTTCTCTCCTTGACCCGACTCCGGTGTGAGAATAAGTATGGGTAGTGAAGAAGAAAGAGTATTTGAGAAGTGTGTGTAACTTAAATTCATACCTGGGTTGCTTCTCATATTTATAGCCGGGAGTCGTTTAGGCGGGAAAACCTGTTAGTGAAAAGTTGACGGAAGATGCTAACTCCGTAAGCGGTTACATTTTCTTCCGTTTAAGATCTTTGATCCGACGTGAGAGCACACGGATCGTGGTTTAGATCAAAGGCTGGGGATTTGCCACGTGTAATGTGATCAAGTGGAGATTACTCTCCAATTGCATGTCTTTGTTGTGATTTCAGGGGTGCCTGTGGTAATGACACGTGTCCAGACGGTTATAACCGTCTGGGTGGTGCACGATCGTATTTCTTCTAGAAGATTACTGCTGTAATCTGGCGTGGTACCTTATCGTGTGGAAGCCACTGAATAAATAATTCCCAAGTCTGAGTAACTAATATCCAGGTCTGGATATTTAAGCGGGAATGTTTACCTCAGGATTTTCATCCTTTGCTAATGGGGGAAGGCGCAAGGATTTATGATTTCCTTTGGGCGCGCGACTATAAACTGCTGACTGTTTCTTCCTTTTGTAAGACTAGTGCACGGCCGCGCAAGGTTAAAAGGCAAGGTTGTGGTATGGTCCTAAATACTTATTATGAGGTTTTTGGGACCTTACCCCTTCAAGTCCCCCCAGTCTAGTGTTGTACTTATGCAAATAAGTGGAGTACTAGACTTATGAGAGGGAAATGCTTTTGGGCGCGAGAAATAAGAAAACTTCTGGACGAAGATTCATTTTGATTTTTGTAAAGATTTTTTTGAAAATCTTTGACTTTTAATGAGACTGGTACAGTAAATTGAGTGACAACCTGTCGTTGTCAGTTGTTTTTTACTGTATGTGTCTTACACGCGCGCGTGTAAACGCGTGTGTGTCTGACATTTACTTTTTCTGCTGCTTGGGGAACTGTGATACCCGGAAAAGTTGCTGTGACGGTTACCGATGCTATTTATTGCGATGAGTATATATAACGTTTGGGTAACCTCCTCTGTGCAATCATTGTTTTGTTGAAAAACTTTCCATTCCTTTTTTCCTAAGAAGAAAAAATTCCATCATTCGTCCTCTTATGTCAATCGGAGAACATCAAGAAGATCTTGTTGAAGAGATGTCAACTGAACTTCCATCGTTGAAGTGGCCTAGAGCATCCTTTGATGGTTTGATTCGGAATCTCAAATTCCCGGAAAACTGGGGAGCTTTATATCCTAAGAAGGGGTAGACAGCGGCGGATGCTCCGGCTGGGTATATTACCCTCTTTTGGGATTTTTTCTGTGATGGTAACTTTCGTTTGCCTGTTACTAGATTTTTCCTTGAAATCCTTGGGTTTTACAACCTGCATATCTCCCAACTTCACCCTATTGGCATGGTTAGGGTTCGACATTTCGAATTCGTGTGTCGGACAATGCATGTGGAACCAACCGTTCCCCGATTTAGGGTTTTTCATCAGATGCATTGTACCCAAGGGTTTTATTCATTCGTTCAGAGGGCTTCTGCAAAGAAGATTCTACATCAACCCCCAAAATCTTTTCATGATTGGAAACAAAAATTCTTTTTTATCAAGGCCGGAGTAATTCCGGTGAGGATGGTTCTCAGGGGGAAAGAAGATGTTCCGATCGAAACCCTTCAGACTCCGGATGATGAAAACTGGTATCAGGATTTGAAGGATGTGCCCAATATTTCGTTGCCGGAGAAAGCTCTTGTCGGAGCCGGCATGAGTTTGAATTGGAAGATGGAGGGTGATGACAAACCCGTATAAACGGAGGATGGTCATAGTAAGTTTGGGGTTTTTTTTTTTTTTTTTTTTTTTGACCTGCTCTCTCTTCGAATGTAGAGCTTTGATGACAAACCCGTATTCACGGAGGAAAGGCGGAAGAATGGGTACTATCAAGAAGAAACCTGAAGAAGAGCTTTGGTACCACCGTATCGTAAGAAATTGTGTTTTTCCGCGGGATGCGGATATATCTGCTCAACCAGCTGCTGGTGCTGGTAAGTTATATCTGTTTTTGTTTTCCTTTTTGCACTTTGTGGGTAAATTTTTGCTTCGCGCATTTGTAGGTGAGTTGTTGAATTTGGGCATAGGCCCTGAAAAGAAAAAACGCGCAACTACTTCTACTTTTGCGCCGAAGAGAAGTGAGGCTGTTAAAGTTCATCCTTTGAAGGCGAAGAATGTTGGAGAGAAGAAAGGTACACGCTGTTCCTCTGACTCCAGGTGTGATTATGTGGTGGTTTCTGACTCTTTGGAGGGTCTTACTCCTGCAGTAACTGTTCGAGAACCGAAGCCTGAACCGAGGGATTCTGCTGATATTCCCCCTTCTAACCCGAACGAGCCTATCGATTTGGATTCTAGCCCCGAACATTTGGTACATAGGAAGGCTGGTAAAAGGAAGCAAACTGATACTGACGCGGAGGGTCAACCTCCTAAAAAAGTGCAGAGGAAGAAAATTACCAGAAAAGGGAATCTTGATGCCTTTGTTTCGGAATCTGTTCCTGGTAAGTGTCGTTTCTCCTTGTTTCTTTTAAGCGGGCCAAATCCTTACAGATTTTTATTTTTCCAGAAGTTCTTGTTTCCCCCATCCCCACAGAACTGCAATCTGTGGTTAATGAAGAACTTCCCTTCACTCCTCCGCGCGCTTCTGTTGCAGACCAGTTAGAGCCTACAGAGGTTGCTGGTGATGGTGTGGAGAAGACTGTTGAGGTTGAGAAGCCTGTTGGTGTTGATACAGAAGCTGAAAAGGTGGTTGATCCGAGTGTGATGGATGGTGCTGATAATCCACCAACCCCTGAAGCTGTTGCTCAAGATTTGGGGAAAGAGCAAACTGCTGAAAAGATTTCAACTTCTTCCCCTAAACCTTCTGATGCTAAGCCTGAACATACTGAGAGGGTAACAACTGAGGAACAAGGCTCATCTGCTGGTATTGATAAACAATCTCCAATCCGTCTAGAAGAAACTTTGGGAGAATATTACTACCGGACCTATACGGAAAAAGATGCTTTTGATCCTCATGCCCCTGTTTGGAATTTGAAGAAAGGCAACACTTTCTCAGATTGGCGCGTGTGCCAAGATTGGTTACAGGGGATACTTCCGCCTGGCGAGATCAAGTTTCAGGAAAGTCGACCTTATGAACAAACCTATCAGTCTTACCTTGCAGAAACTGCTTCTCATGTTTCTACCACTCACCGCATAGTGCGTGAGTGGTATAGTATGCATAAGGAGCAGGCATCTTTTATGGCATCGCAAAAGAAGTTTGCCAAAGATGAAAAACATGTGGCTCAGTTGAAGGCCAAATTAGAAGCTGAGCAAGCCAAGTTTGAGGCTGAGCGCAAGACTGAGGGATGGTCTGTTGCTGGTTGGAAGAGAAAAGCGGAAGCTGAAGCTGCTCTCCTGTCTGAGGAACGCAAAAATTGGAGGAGAATTTGCGAGAAAGATAATGCTGAGAAGGCAAACCTTCGTAATATCATTAATAACCTCAAGGCTGAGGTTGAAAAATTGAAGAACCAAGATGCGGAGGTAGAAAAATTGAAGAAGGAGAAAGCCGATGCAGAAGTTGCGCTAGCGGAGACTCGTTCTCATAGGGAACGTAGTGAGCAATGTGAGGTACAAGCTTTCGCTACTCTTGCCCTTAGAGATAAAGAGTTAGAGGAACTTACTGCTTTGGTTTCTGATCAGGAGCAACTTAAGAAGGATCTGGAGCTTGCGCGTTCCGAGAATTCTGAAATTTCCCGCCGTTTATCTGAAGTTCAAGAAAAGTTGGAAAATTCAGAAACGGTGCGGGTTACAGCGGAAAGCGAGCTTGAGCCTTTGAAAAATGATATGGCTTGGTTGAAAGATCGCGGTATTGCCTGCGTAAGTTTCTCTTCTTCTTGTCGTGTGGGATCATTAATGCGCTTTTCTTGATACTTATTTTTACTTGATTTCATAGGTTGCTGAATCTGTGTTAAATTCTCAAGAACTGGATAAAACTGTTGCTAACTTAATGGTTGCTACGCGACGAGATGGATATGCGCAAGGATATGCAGAATGTTCTCAGCATGTGAATAGCACGTTGAAGGTTGACTGGGATGATAGCAAGTCTGCAACTTTTGGCGTAAATACTGGTGCCGCGTTTGCTTCCATGAAAACAGAGTTCAATAACTTGCAACTTCCGGTTATGGATTTGATAAACGTGGCGTTGCAATCAGATGATCACGTAGCGCACTTGAAAGAAATCTTTCCGGATGAGGGTGAAGATTTAGAGTAGTTTTAAAAATGTATTTGAACAATTTTTTATACGGGGTGTAAATCCCTGTTTTGATGGTGCGCTGTGCGCAAGTATTTTAAACACTGCCGTGTTTGAAAATCTTCAGGGCGTATCTGTACGCTGAAAACAGTATGTTTATATTTGTTTTGTTTAATGACTTTACAATATTTTGCATGAGTACAATTGCTTTTATTGAGTAAGGCGAATGAAGTTGGTATAAAGCTTATGTGTGAATTTATGGTCGTTTGTGACGTGATCACTGACCGCGCATGGAGCTTGTTTTATACTACCATAATGTTTTTGCGCTTACTAAAAAGAAATTGCATGCACTTTGTAAACACAAAAATAATAGAAACTTTGTAATTTTATTCATGGATAGAGCACAGAGGCTTTACAAAGTTTTGCTAATAATTATATGGAACTTAACTTACTCTCTGATAGTTCCGCCGTACTTGATGGATCATGTCTTTCTGCGGGAAACTTATAGAGCCGTCACTTAGGTTTTTGCCCGTTTGCTTGGGCCTTCCTCTCCCCGGGTTATCTGCTTAATCTCTTTGCGCACATTTTGGAGTAAATGCGTGAGTTCGCCGCTCTTGAGGGCTTTCTCTATTTCTGTGCGCAGAGAGATGCAGTTGTTAGTGGTATGCCCGTTGTCTTTATGATATTCGCAGTATTGCGCCGGGTCTTGTCCACGTTTACTTTTCATTGGGATCGGAGTTTTGAATTGATTGTCTTCAGTACTTAGAACCTCTGTCGGGGTCTTTGTTAGGGGAGTCCACTGCCTCTCCCTATTTTCTTGTTTGTTCTCCCTCTGCGCGGAGAGTTTGTTGATTGTTGTGCGAGCATCTTCAGACGATCGACTTCCTGATCCAGACTCGTGCCATGACTTCTTAAACCTTCTTTCGCCGGTTGAGCTTAAGTCAGCGGGCCTATTGTGTGGTAGTGGTGGCCTGTTTGTAGTAAGGTTTTTCTCAGTTTGGGCATAAACCTTGGCCGCCGCCATTATCTTTTCCCAACTTTTTGGCAGGCCCTCTGTTCCAGATAAGACTTTAACCATGTCATCACATCTAACCGCGTACTTGAACTGAGCACGGATTAGTTGTTCGTGAACACCGCCAATCTCCAACACTTCTTTGTTGTATCTGGTGATAAAATCCTCCAGATTTTCATCATCGCGGCGCTAGATATTCATAACGTCGGATGTGTCCCGAATGGAACGCCTTTGCTGGCTGAAGTGTGTCAAAAACTTTTCACGCAGATCCTTCCATGATTCAATATGTCCGGTTGGTAGATTATCAAACCAGATTCGCGCTGGGCCAGTTAATGTTTGCACAAACAGATGACACCATAGCGGGAGAGTCCAACCTCCGACCAAACCTGCGCTGGTGAATACTCTCAAGTGATCGTCGGGGTCTGTTAACCCATTAAACTTCCCTATGTTGGATGGTAATTTAGCTTTCTCCAATGGAGCTAGAGCTATTTCTAATATGAACTTCGAGTTTTCCGCTGCTTCTGCAGGGCGGGAAACTAAGTCATAATTGTGTTCTGCCTCAGGGTTATAAACCGCTCGAGGCCTGCATTTGTTATAGTTTGGCTGTAATCGATTGAACACACTGGTGTTTGCACTTAAACGGTATGTCTGATCAGATTCATCGGTGTGGGTATCTCGCTGAGAACCCAACCTATCATGAACCGATTGTCTTCGATGTGTTCTACCATGATTTTCTCTCTGGTGACTTCCTGTCTGAGTGTATTCCCGTGGTGACGTAGATCTGGCATGAACTTCTGTATCTTCATAAGTTGATTCTTCCCGTTGGGAGGCGTGAGCCCTAGATCCCGGTCTCCGTGATTGAGTCAGAGGAGCAGTTTGAGCACACAGCTGTGTGTATACTGCGTTTAATGCCCCTTGAGACCGGACATACCATGATATATGAGTTTCTCCTGGTGGTAAAATTGATTGAGCAGGGTTTGCTGGTAACATTCCTGGAGTGACAGGATCATTTTCTCGATTGGATTGAACCTCGTTATAGTCTGAGGCATCTTCCGGGATTCCTTCTATAGTCCGAGGCATCTTCCGGGAGTGACAGGATCATTTTCTCGATTGGATTGTTTCCAACGTTTGGTCGAGGACCAGGTTGTCGGTGAGATGACGAATTTTCTGCCATGTGCAAAACAGAAAATGAAAATAACTAAATCGAAACGAGATAAAAACTAGAAAACAGAGGAATCGGTGGGCGCCAATGAAGAAACACTAGATAAATGGTTGGAACCGAGATATCTAGGGGGTTTGAATCCGCATAAAAAGGTTAGTTTCCTCTCGATTGATTCAGGTATAACCGATCTTCTTCTCCGAGAATTCTGCAAAAAAGAGCACCGTTAGCCTCGCCAAGGGGAGAAGAGGGTTCTCTCCTTGACCCGACTCTGGTGTGAGAATAAGTATGGGTAGTGAAGAAGAAAGAGTATTTGAGAAGTGTGTGTAACTTAAATTCATACCTGGGTTGCTTCTCATATTTATAGCCGGGAGTCGTTTAGGCGGGAAAACCCATTAGTGAAAAGTTGACGGAAGATGCTAACTCCGTAAGCGGTTACATTTTCTTCCGTTTAAGATCTTTGATCCGACGTGAGAGCACACGGATCGTGGTTTAGATCAAAGGCTGGGGATTTGCCACGTGTAATGTGATCAAGTGGAGATTACTCTCCAATTGCATGCCTTTGTTGTGATTTCAGGGGTGCCTGTGGTAATGACACGTGTCCAGACGGTTATAACCGTCTGGGTGGTGCACGATCGTATTTCTTCTAGAAGATTACTGCTGTAATCTGGTGTAGTACCTTATCGTGTGGAAGCCACTGAATAAATAATTCCCAAGTCTGAGTAACTAATATCCAGGTCTGGATATTTAAGCGGGAATGTTTACCTCAGGATTTTCATCCTTTGCTAATGGGGGAAGGCGCAAGGATTTATGATTTCCTTTGGGCGCGCGACTATAAACTGCTGACTGTTTCTTCTTTTTGTAAGACCAGTGCGCGGCCGCGCAAGGTTAAAAGGCAAGGTTGTGGTATGGTCCTAAATACTTATTATGAGGTTTTTGGGACCTTACCCCTTCAGCGAGGTTTGATCATTAGTTAACTTAACGCTTACCATTTCGTCAATTTTAGTGTTAGTGTTTAATTCTTTTAAAAACTTAGCATGAGTTGGAACTAAACAATGATTTTCAAAAGAAGGTGACAAGAGATTAATTTCTTCCAAATTAGACTCTTCTTGAATTTTAACGTTAACTGACTCACCTTTTTCTTTGTTTAACTCATGTGTCGGTTTTTCACTTGTTTGTTCTTCCATTTTTGCACTTTCAGTTATCTCTTCTTTAATTAATTCTTCTCTCGCGCGAGACTCCTCTTCCCTTGCGCGAGATTCTTTTATATAGCGCTCGATAACTTTAAGGTGTTCTAATATCCTATCGGTCACTTCGGTTATAGAAAAAGGATCTGGATTTTCAAAGCTTGAATCCGGTTGTTCGATCCTTTGTTCCTCATAATACCCATATGAAGTAGATGGTTCACACCATTGTTCTTCATTGTAAGTATATGATGGATAAGGGTCGTAATTTTGTTCTTCATAATACTCAGATGAGGTGGGTTGTTCAAGCCATGGTTCCTCATAGTAAGCATATGAGGGTGGTGGCTCATATCTTGGTTCCTCAAAGTATGAGTAAGAAGGCTCATACCTTGGTTCATCAAAATATGAGTATGAGGGAGAAGGTTCATACCTTTGGTCTTCATAGGATGTGTATGAAGTTGATGGCTCGTACCTGGGCTCCTCATAGTAGGTGTATGAAGTGGACGGTTGATATAAGTTACAATATTGAACCGAGTGCGGGTCACCACAATTAGTGCAATAGTTACTCCTATAATCATCCTCCTCATAGGTGTAATTGTAACCTCCTGAGTATTGATCCATAAGAATCACTCGGCAGACCACAACAACGTCTCGAGACCAGAAAACAAAAATAAAAACGGGAACAGAGGCTGGACACGGCCCCGTGTTAAGTGGACACGGCCCCGTGTACAGAATCTATATCTGGGCGTTTTAATTAAAGTTACTGATTTCGTTGAGCACAGGGGCGTGTTCAGTGAGCACGACCCCGTGTTCAAGCTACTGTATCTGGGTGTTTTATGAAAAATATGCACCACGGCCCCGTGTTCAGCGAGCACGGCCCGTGTTCAACCTACTGTAAATGCAAAACTAAACTAAAATGCAGAAAAATGTGCGTGCGTTTTGAAAAGGTTTTGAAAAACTGATTAGGCCGTCGATTTTAAGCTTTCTTAAAATCCTTGTGTCCCCGGCAGCGGCGCCAAAAACTTGATGCGTGTGAAGTGTATATATAAGTTTAAGTATATTTTAAGCCCTTTTACACTTTTTAGCCAAGTTTTAAATTTATAAAACACGATATTTACTAACACTAAACACACATATGGGCAAGTGCACCCATCGTGAGCGTAGTATAGTGTTGGCAAGATACCGAGGTCGTCCAAGGACAAAAGAGCTTTTAGTACCGGTTTATCCTCAATGTCTAATCATATCAAAAGTTTAGAAAAATGTTTTAAACTAGAAAAAATAAAAACTAACTAAAATGCTGAAAAATAAAATAAAGTAAAAACAAATAGACAAGATGAATCACTTGGCTGCGACTCGCGTTTAGTGTAACCTTTGATTATTTCCGCACTTTTGCACTATTTAAGAGATTATCTTAGTTATTGTAGTAGGCCCCTCTTTTGAAGGTGAAGTTACCCTCAACCCAGTAGTTTGAATCAGCAAGGATACAATCCTAAAGGGTCGGATTATTGAAAGATAATTAATTAAGTTATTAATGCATATTATGGTAGGCCCCTCTTTTGAAGGTGACGTTACCCTCGGCTAAGTAGTCTGAGTCAGCAGGGATACAGTCCTAAGTAGCCGGGTTAAAGTATAAATAGTAGCTTACATATGAGGGGATCAAAGAGTTTGGACCCCCGCCATCCAATACCGGTGGATATTGAAGGAGGTCCTACTAAATTTGACCCAGGTCCTTGCAAGATCTATACACTGAACAAGGCAAGACTCTTACCAAACCGTTCCCTTAACCCCCGACCAGGTAGCCAACATACCTCCATATAGACCGTGGAGATATGAGTGGTGAAAATCTTTTTTTTATATAGACAGTAAAATAATGCCAAGACACAAAGGACAAACGATAAGGAAGAATCACCTTCAACATAAGAAACTAGTTATTAAAGTCATTAATACATAACCAAGTAAAAAGTGCGAAAAGATTAAAAATAAAAAAGTATTACACTAGACACTTTGTCTTCACCAAGTGATGTAAGAGACTTAGGCAAACATGGCCTTGATTGTCAAGAACTCTTACGATCAATCTTGGATCCCGAGACGACTCACACACTCTATGATGGACAATGGATGATGGTGGTGGATGATGGTGTTGTGATGGTGGTGGGTGGTGGGTGAAGTGTGAGAGAGGTGGTGTGCCAAGGGATGGTTTGCAAATGTGCTAAGCACCCCTATTTATAGCCTGAACAGTAGCTCGGGCACGGCCCCGTGTCCAGTGGGCACGGCCCCGTGTCCATCCTTCTTCTCTATCTTCATTAATTGCTCTTGTCTGTATTAGTTGACCACGGCCCCGTGTCCGCTGTGCACGACCCCGTGTGCAGAAGCATATCTGTACTATCAAGATTTGCCTGGATTCTGCGAATCTTATAGTTGACCACGGCCCCGTGTCCGCTGAGCACGGCCCCGTGGTGGGCGATAGAAGCTTCTACAGCTTTGTCTTTTATGCTGACACTTGGGCACGCCCCCGTGTTCACTGAGCACGGGGCGTGTTCAGCCTTCTGTTCTCTTGTTTTGCTTTGGAAAATGCTTTCGGGGAGGTCGGGCATGCCACGTTTGTTCCTTTTCTTGTATTTATGTTAGATTTAGCTGCCTTTTTGCTTCTTTTGTTAATTTGAGCTCATTTAATCCTGAAAATACAAAAGGAAGACAAAAGCACACTTTTTCCAACATTAGTACTAAAAAAGGGTTAGTTTTATGCCACAATTGATGTAATTTATATGTTGCATTTTGCACACATCAAATACCCCCACACTTGAATCTTTGCTTGTCCTCAAGCAAAACTCTTTATAATGTGGCTTTACACTCCCAAATGGAATGGGTAGAAGAGAAGGTTTTTGGGCTTGTCATAGAGTGTCGGGATTTCCAAGATTCTTTATTAAGTTTAATTTTTATTTATTTACAATCCTATTCGTCATGATTTATTTAAAACATTACATAAGATAAATTACTTATTAGGGCTTAACATGCCTTTTTAAAAAAAATTATATACAAGTTCACATACCTCACGGGGGATCACTCAACACTCGGCCGAAGATTTTTTTAGTGAATCACTCGAGAGCGGCATGAAACTTACTCCTACCATAGGCTTGCCAAGCAATCAATCCTCCTCCTTTTTAACTATATACCTTTGTAAATATCAAGAGGACTTTTGGGTGAAGGGTTAGGCTTGGGTTAAAGGTAGGTGGTTGGGTTAGTGGTTAATAGAAAAAGGGCGAAAAGCGTAAAAAGCGTCGGTTTTCGAAAGACTTTTTATTTTTGCAATTTTTATTTTGATGAAGCCATGATTCAAACAAAGTTATTTTTAATGAACTTGCTTGTTTATTTCTTTTGCTTCATCATTAACATTTTTTTTAAAGTCATACAAAAAACCGAGCTTGTTACTAAAACAAATGGTTAAAAATAAAAAAGGTTTTGATGGGTGAAAGGGTGTTTGGTTTGGGTTAAGAAATGAAAAGGTTTAGGCTCAAAGGGGTTAACTAGGGGGATTTTGGGTAGGTGGTAAAAAAAAGAAAAATAATGGTGTAGAAATAAAAAGGGTTAGTCCTAATGCCTCCATCATTTACTTACTCGGGTTTTAGTTGGTAATGACCGGGAATGTATCATCGTGGAAAGTTCTAGAGTTGTAAGAACCAAGCGGCTATTCACACAAGAAACGAAAAATGAGCATTTAGTTTAAAGATATGTATTTGTATGCTCAATAAAGGCTCAAAACTCATTTTTGTAGGAATGGGTTTTTTATGTGATCAAGTATATATAATTAAATTTTAACTAAGCTTGTCATGCCTTTTCATAATTTTCTTATGTTGGTTCTTTTTATCACGACGCTATCGGTTGTAAATTTGTAAAAATATAACCTTTTTAGAAT
>JARYGA010007313.1:0-21518 GCA_030545235.1 Helianthus tuberosus | reverse complement strand
ATTTCACTGAAGTATATGCTCCGGTTGCTCGACTAGAAGCAATCAGAATCTTCCTAGCATATGCGTCTTGGAAAAACTTCAAAGTTTATCAGTTAGATGTTAAATCGGCTTTTCTCTATGGGAAGGTAAAAGAGGAGGTATATGTCGGTCAGCCACCGGGCTTCACCGATCCAATCCACAAAGACACGGTCTACTTGCTGGATAAAGCGCTGTATGGTTTACACCAGGCCCCGAGAGCTTGGTATGAGACATTGTCTCAGCACCTTCTAGCCAACAGTTTTATTCGTGGAAAAGTGGATGCCACTCTCTTCACCAAAGAGGTCGAAGGACATCTTCTGATAGTTCAAATTTACATGGACGACATCATATTTGGGTCAATGAATGAGAATCTGTGCAAAGATTTTGAAAAAGTAATGAAGCAGAAATTCGAAATGTCATCGATGGGTGAGATGAAATTCTTCTTGGGATTACAGGTTGATCAACTGCCTAAGGGAATTTTCATACATCAAACGAAGTACGTTCATGATATCTTGGAGAAATTCGGGATGTTAGGTTCTACTCCAGCTTCCACCCCATTAGCAACGAATCATGGGATAAACCCTGATCTCACCGGAGAGAAGGTAGATGAAACGATGTATCGTTCATTGATCGGATCGCTGATGTATTTGACAGCTTCAAGACCCGATATCATGTACCCAACCTGCCTCACAGCAAGATTTCAATCTAACCCGAGAGCATCACACATGGTAATAGTCAAAAGGATATTACGCTACCTAAAAGGAACTCCATCGTTGGGGTTGTGGTATCCAAGAGAAGGTGATTTCACGCTCGAAGGTTATTCTGATTCCGATTTTGGATGCTGCAAAGTTAATGCTAAATCAACAACGGCAGGGTGCCAGTTTTTCGGATCACGATTGGTCACCTGGCAATGCAAAAAGCAAACCTCTGTGGCTTTATCCACATGTGAAGCGGAATATGTATCTACTAGTAGCTGCTGCTCACAGATCTTGTGGATCCAGCAACAGATGCGCGACTACGGTTTGTAATTTCTAAACACCCCTATCTTTGTTGATAATGAGGCAGTGATTAACATTACTAAAAATCCAGTACATCACGCTAAAACCAAACACATTGAAATTCGTCATCACTTCATTCACGATTGTTTCGAGAAGAAGTTGATACAAATTGAGAAAATCCACACTGACGATCAAAAAGCTGATTTACATACCAAAGCATTTGATAAAACACGTTTTCAGTATTTGCTAAAACTGAATGGTATGAAGCTTTTATCGGTGTTGGAGGAGATTCTTGGCGTTGATGAAGGAGACATTGTAGATGATGTTGAGAAGCAATCTGCAATGGTTTGTCGATTTTTTACTTGTTTTGGTATTTAGGGGGAGTATAGGGTAATATTTTAGAAAATACAAAAACAGTAAAAAATGTTCAAAAATACAAAAACATGTATAGGGTAATATTTTAGAAAATACAAAAACAATAGAAAACCAGAAAAGAGCTTGTGTAAAAAGGGAAAATGATAGTACATCGGCTTGACAGTCACGGTATGCTAAAGAAATGGAATGTTTAAATGCGTTAAACAGTCTCGCTGATGATGTGCCGATAGGTTTTTACACATTTAGTAGGTTTGTTCGGGATATAAACCTAAATCTTACTTACTTATTTCGTGGGGAACACTACTTGGATTTATAGGTAACCCCTGAAATCTTGTTTGAAAGATTCCTCTTTCTGATATACTAGGTCTTTATACTCAGTGATATCTGGGGTATTATTCCGGGACTTCTGCTGAATGGAAGTTCTGACCTAGTCCTCGAATAATACTTTTTGCAATCCTTGAAACATAGCATCACCCTCAGCATATATGATAAGACAATAAAATTGCTTAGCAATGCTGTTGTAAAAAAGATCCTCTAAATGGGACACACCCAAAAGTTGAGTCATGATCTCTCTGCTGAACGGTAGTTCTGACCTGAGCTCTCATGATTCTTCATAATTTATTAACCCCTTACAGATATCATTTGTAGTATACTCACCTGTAAGACTGAATATTGGGATCTGGATACGGGAGTATATTCAAGAGGTGGGACACACGTATAAGTTTAAGTCTCTAAAACACTAAATCCGTATCCTGGACAGATTGAAATGTATGTGAAAATTTAAGTGGATCAGTATATCGACAATCTAAGTGAATTGTTTAATTCTGAGTATGTAATTAAAGCTTAACGGTACTTGTGACTTGTCGAATAGCTGATATGATTCCCTAACTCGCTCACCAAAAATATGTTTGTAAATAGTTTACTTTTACTGCATTTTATTTCTGTAATTCATTTCTAGTCTAGAAACTTTATTAAAAATCCAAAAAGATTTTTCATTTCTGCTTTATTTTTGTCAAACCAAAGTGGAGAGTTGATCTTCGAATTCGAAAGCTGAAAGCAGATGCAGGAAGTTTCTGGACTGGATGATTTGTCGTGAGTTAAACATGATAAGTTTGTAAAAGTTGAAAAGTTGAAGCAAGTTCATTAACTTGAAACTTGTAAATTTTAAGAAAAAAATTGAACTGAATGTCAGTGTGAATTAACTATGATCAACCAAGGTCATTAAGTTGGACTTGGTAGATTAATTGAGTAATCAGGGTCATTAACTTGGACCTGAGTACTTAAGTGGATTTCTAAACACTAGTTAGTCTATCAATTGAGGTTGAATGGTAAGTATGGATTGATTCTGTTCTTGTCATATATCTTATATTTAGGTAGAGATTATGCAGGTAACAGGAATCCCCATGGCAACAAAATGTCAAAGTTTGAATCAGAATTAAAGCCCTAGCTATTCGAAAGGGGGAGTCAGGATTCTAGATCAACAGTTAACGGGGAGACTAAAGATGGAGCCAGGATGTGTTCCTGAACCTGTGTGAAGAAAGAGTTTTTATAATGAGAAGACAAGTTTGGAAAGAGACCAAGACTGAAGACTTGACGCTGAAGACTTCGTCAACATCCAAGGGGGAGTCTGTTGGTGCACTGAATGTCTGTTAACTACGTCTTAGTTGAGTCTTAGGTCTAGACGGATTGAATTAGAGTTGGAAATCAAGTTTAGTGGTTTAATCATGTTATTCCACTCGAAATGACATTTATGTCGTTTCAAGCGAAATCAGGAATTCATGTAATCATGTGATTTCGCTCAAGAGGTAAGTAGGTGATTCTGCTCGAGATGATCTTAGGGATTCCGCTCGTATCGAACATGTCATTTGGAGCGGAATCAGATCGCCTATATATAGGTGTGTGTTGTTGTCATTTGTAACGTTTGGAGCGAAATCAGAGCCAAGGTGCTGTCGAAATTTTGTCAGAAAACATTGTAAAAAGCTTTGATTTCAGCAATAGAAAAGAGATTAAGAGGATACAAGTTGTTTTGACATGGTTTACTTTGATTCCGCCTTTGTAAACTATGATGAACTGCCTTTACTGACGGTTTAGTGTCACGCACACGGTCCAACAAGTGGTATCAGAGCTCAGGACGAGGAGTTCATACCATAGCAGCTTGATTCTACCAGATTTTCTCTTTTCTACTCACTTCTTCTCATACTTTTCTGATTTGAACTAGTTCTAGCAGTTGAAATGGACTAATTTTCAAGTATATTGTGTAAAACATAGTATTAACAAACCCTAGAAAGAATCAGGTTAAAATTCGGTTTAAAAATGGTAAAAATGGTCTAAAAACTTGATTCCGCTCGAAAAGTTCTTCGGTGATTTCACTTGTAATATCATAAAATTCTGATTCCGCTCGAAATTTATCTTCTGATTTCGTTCGAAATCAGATAAATTTTGATTCCGCTCGAAAGTTATATTTTGATTTCGCTCGAAATCAGAACAAGTCAGATTCCGCTCGAAATCAGACTATATCTGATTTTGCTTGAACATCTTCTGTTGATTTCGCTCGAAAGCTGATTTCGCTCGAAATTTGCTGTTTTTCAAAATTTTGAAAAATTTTCTAAGTGTTTGACTGATTTTTCAGGTACGTGCAAGATGGATGATTTCAATCCGTTTTATGATGCCTTTGCTTTTGCTAGAAACGGTGGAGACGATAATTTGAACGACACGATAAACAACACCAATGAGAACACGCCGAATCCAAAGAAAAAGTTATCGGATGCATTGGAGGTTGAAAGTGCTTTTGGAACCTATAACAAACCCCCGAAGTTGATGGCTATCGAAGAATATAGTCGGTGGGCCAAGAAGTTGGAAGATTGGTTGAGAGCCTTTGCTTTTCCCAGCTGGAAGAGTCTAAAAAATGGTTACAATGATGGAGGCAAAAGTGGCGAAAGCTTGACAACATCTGAAGAAATAGAGGCATTTGTCGCCGAGCAAAAATGCGTTGCACTGCTATTTCAGTCTGTCCGAGAAGATATAATATCTTTGATCGAGTACAGTAGTTCTAAAGATCTCTGGAAAAAGTTAGAAACCAAATGTTTAGGAAGTACATAAATAGTGAAAAACAAAAAGAAACTACTTAGTAAAGAGTTTGACTTGTTTGGGTGTTTAAAGAATGAATCAGTTTGTAAAATGATTGAGAGGTTTGGGCACCTGAAGCTGGAACTGGCGAGACATGGAATTTTCTATACTCAAGATGAGCTAGTCGATAAATTGTTTGATTCGTTGCCAGATGAGATGGATTGGCAATATTATGCGTTGATGCTAAAGAATACTATCAAGCCGCCAGAAGTGTTGACAGTAGACTTGCTGATTGACAGAGTAGAGAGTCATGAGTTGGAATTAAAGAAGACACACAAAGTCAATCATTCGTCTTATCAGCAGAACTTGGATTTGTATTACTCAAAGAGCATGATCCCAAAGAGTACATCTCCCAAGACAGCTTTTTCCTGCCGAAAATGTTAACACATCAAACAAAGAAAGTCAAAGCAGTGGATTTCACAGTGGATCTTCATCATCTGTAAATCATTCTGATGCAAAGAATCTATTTCAATGCAACAACGCTGTAGACTTAAAGAATGTTCAAAACTTCAGCGAGGAGTCAGCAAAGCAACAGATGGTTTTCTTAGCATCTGTGCTAGAATCTTATGAAAGTCTTGTAGCAGGGAAGATAGGCAACACCAACCTGACGAAGGAAGATTATGATCAGATTGATCCTGAGGAGATGGAACTGACTGACATAAGGTGGTGTATGGCCAGTGCAGTTCGTTGGGCACAGCGTTTTATGGAGATAACTGGGAGAAAGTCTATTGGTGGACCTTCTACCAAATTGGGCTTTGACAAGTCTAAAGTGACATGCTTCAAGTGTAAACAGAAAGGTCACTTTAAGCGCGAATGTCGAAATGCGTATACTGATGAATCTGAGAACCCGTTCAGAGAAGATTACTACAAGAAAGCGATTTATCATCAGAATAAATCAGAGCCGCCAAGAATGAAGCAGCTTGAAGAGAACAAAGAGAAGTCAAGAGCTCTTGTTGTAATTCACGACGATGAAGGTTACGACTGGAGTGAGTTGTTACCTGAGGAGGATGCAGTTGGATATGCATTCATGGCAAATTCTGAACCTAAACCTTGGAAAGACAACAGAACTGAAGAACAAAAGTATGGTCACAGAAAGCTGTTGGCCACAAACAGATTGATCAGAATATCTGGTATCTTTTCTGAGGCAAAAAGAGCAAATAGATGGGATCCAGACAGAGAATGTTATCTTGACCCCCAGGGAAACATTGCTATTGATCATAACACTCTTGATTTGGAAACCATAATCAAAGAGTTTAAAGAAGAAGATGATTATTGGCAGAGGAAATGGTGGGGAAGCGGAGAAGAGAAAGAAGAGAAAGAGAAAACAAAGAAGATTGACAATGGAACCATTGACACGACACAGGAGTTGAATGCTGAAAACATGGGAATGATGGCTGACAAGGTGCTGGCTGCTAAGGCACTTGAGGTAGACTCTAAATCCGTCTCTGAGTCTAAAAGCCAGGTCAGTTCAAACGTGTCAACGACTGAGTCAGTTAAGAAAGTCAGTGGTGATGTTGACTGCAAAAATTGCATCAAAGAATGCAAAGTTTGTAGTACAAACACTTATCTCAAAGGTAAGAAGATTGATGATCTGACTGCTAGAGTCAGAAGTGTTGAGGATCAAATCCTTGATCGTGATAAAATGATGAAAGCTTCAACTGAACGATTAAAAGAATTAACTAACAAAATTGAAAATGATAAAATTGATCAAGAAAAGGTTAGGAAAGAAAATGAGAGGTTAGTTCTTGAAAATCGTCAGATTACTGAAAAATTTGAGAAGCTTAAAAGCACGGTTAAAGATAATGATGATAGAAATAGTAAAACATACAAAGAAAATTGCCAATTGCAATGTGTTTTGAGGATTAAAGAAGAATTAATCAACAAACAATTGGATGAGATTGCTAAGTTGAAGCTTCAGTTTGAAGAAGCTAAGATTAAGAATGAGAGAATCAATTTGAAATTGAACAGTTACAACTCTGCAAGCTTTGTTTTGCAACAAATTATTCCCAAACCCATCGGGAAAGACAAAGCAGGCGAAGATGTATACTGTGATGGAACTGGGGTCGGGTTTCATCAAGTTCCACCACCAGTTCTAGACAATTATTCGAAAAAGCAATCTGGGTTGGTTAATATTGAAGATGAAAATAAAGTGAAACTTCCTGATTCAATTGATGTGACATTTTCTTCATCATCATCTGATGATAGTGTTCAGACAGAGATTGTTAAAAGCACAGCTGAAAGTGTTTTGATGTCTGAAAGTGATTTAGCTGAGAATGAAAGATGTTTCTTGGACAAATACATTCCGAAACAAAAGTCCAAAAACAACTTAAATGAAGAACCTAATCTTGTCATGTACAAGATGTCGGGATCTGATAAGTTGTATTCGGATTCTGAGTTTCCTCTGGAGAATGTAAATGTTTCAAAATTGACAAATGTGTTTAAAATGGTTGAAATCGATTTGTCTGAAGTAAAAAGTTTAAAACAAACTAAAAGGCAAATGAATTTTGAGAAAGATAAAGCTTACTACAAGAAACCTGTAGTTCCACCGCGTTTTTATAACAACAATCAAAACAAATGGTCGGGTGGTTATCAGGGTGGTAAGAACTATCAAAGAAAGAATTTTCAGAACAAGAAGTTTGCTGAGAAGAAAGTGTTTGTGAACGGTTCAAGTTCACTTTCTGATGAGGAAAATGAATTTTTTTCAAAATCAAATGAAGAATTCTTTGAGAAGAGGGCCTCACAACCTCAGTCTGAAGGCACAAGTCGGGTAGTTGATACTCGTACATGTTTTAGATGCAACAAAGTTGGTCACATTGCAAGAATTTGCACCAACTTCAAGCCTAAGACTGAAGTTGTTGAGAATCAAAAGAAGAAGGTTGATGCAAAAGGAAAAGCACCATTGATTGTTGAGAAAATTTTGAAAAATGAGAGAACAAAAGTCAAAATTGAACCTGTTAAGAATGTGGTAACTAAAAATGACAAATTTTATAAACAGGTTGCATCATCTCAACAAACATGGAAGCCAAAAGTGGTTGAAAAGAAACTAAGTTCTTCAAATCCAAAGGTTTCTGAGAAAGAAAAACAATCGTCTTCTACCACTTCGGTAAAGATGAATGTTCCTGTGGATTACTATGAGAAATTTGACGAACAAAAGTCTATGGTTTCTGAAGAGAAAAGTGTTTTGAAAAAGGACCAACCATATGGTCAACCTCAAAAAGATGAATTTTTCTTGTACAAAGAGGTTGAGGTTGGGTCTGCTGAGAGCTTAAAGATGAATGATAAAAATTTTCTGCCACTTTACACTATGAAATCTAAACTCAAAGTCCAGTTACCTGAGTCGAAAGAGGCTTGGGTAGCATCAAAATCTCACTAAAATTTGGACTTGCCGGAGCTTCCTAGTTGGTAATTGTGAAGCATGAATCGGCATCTTTATTGAATTGTTTGTGATATGTGCAGGAACTTCCGAGAGCTATTTCACGATGGATTATGGATAGTGGAGCGTCTCGACATATGACAGGAAAGACTGCATTGTTGTACGATGTTAGAAATTTCAATGGTGGATATGTGGGATTTGCGGGAAACCAAGGTGGTAGAATTATTGGTGAAGGAACGTTATCCAATGGGATTGTTACGTTTGAAAGAGTTAACTGCATAACTGAGCTGGAGAATAATCTGCTAAGTATCTCGCAGATTTGTGACAATATGTATACCACTCACTTCACAGACAAAGAATGTTTGATCTTGAAACCAGGATTTGTTATCCCTGAAGAATGGATTATCATGAGGGCACCTAGAGTGAATGATCTGTACGTGTTGGACATGAGTGTAGCTACTACAACCACGGGTCAAGCTCACTGTTTTGTGTCTAAAGCAACGGAGAAAGAATCAAAGTTGTGGCACCGAAAGATGGGGCATATACATCTTAGAAAAATGAATCACTTGGTGCATGATGATTTAGTTCTCGGAGTTAATATCAAAGGTTTTCATCTGGAAGGGGAGTGCATTAGTTGCATCAAAGGCAAGCAGAAGAAAAAGTCACACCCTAAAAAGCAAGTCAATTCAGTTTCCAGACCGTTAGAGAGACTACATATGGATTTGTTTGGTCCAGTAAACGTCAAAAGTATTACAGGGGATCTCTACTGTCTTGTGGTTACTGATGATTATTCCAGATTTTCGTGGGTATCTGTAACAACTGTGCTTGTAATCACTGTGAACAGTTCTATTATCAATAAAACAATGTTATTTGATCACAATGTTTGTTTTGTTATGTTTTACATTTTTCATGTTTTGACTTTTATCCAATTCCAAACTCTATATCACTTTCTGGAGAGTTATACGCAAACTAGTGCGTAAACGTACTCAGTTTAATGCAAAAAATACTCCGGAACAGCAACATATACTCAACATACCTTAAATAACCCTTACATAACTTAGAAATAAGTTTTGAAGGCTTTGGTATGGCAAAAACAAGTTAATTCGCTTACAGGGTCTAAAATTGACAAACTGCGAAAGTATGCCAATCTGAACTGTAACGAACATTCCGGAACATGACCATAAGTTAAACACAGCTTAAATATCCTTTACATAGCTTAGAAATAGGCTTTGAGGGGTTTGGTGTGCTAAAATAAACTTTTGGGACATTCAGGGACTAAAAGTGTCAAAAAGTGCACAAGTTTGCATTTTCGCGCATAACTTACGTTCTGAATACATCCGGACATCCAAATTTTATGAAAGCATGACTACATTATATTTTAGTGTTCGCCATAAGAAAAATCCATTCGTCGCGTCATTTGGATCGTTTTTCGCGCTTGTGCGCATTCCGTCGTAATTAACCGAACATCGCGACCGTACGGCCAAACGAACCGACATCCGAGATATTTTTGAACATATTTTAAGCTCCCTATACTTTAAGTTCATTTTAGAGCTTTGAAATGGGGTTAACGGGCCTTAAACATGTCGAAAATGGGCTGATTGCACTGCAGGGACCAAAACTGTAATTCTGCCAAAGTAAGCTTACGGACCTCAACACCAATGACCTTACGGTCCGTAAGGTAACCTGCAGAACAGATAAGAGTTAACAGTCAGCATTTTCCAGCTGTTGCAACCTCACCCACACATTTCCCACTTGCCTAATCTGTTGATAAACATCATTTTTAGCCACCATGAGTTTCCGACACTTGTACGGCTTGGATTAAGGCACGTTATTCAACAAACGATCTTAACGGTTACCTAAAAACTATAAATACCCCAACACCCCCATTGCTAAAATCACAAGAAATTTGATTTGAGAAACTCTAAGTTGAAACATTTGTTTCATACCTGAGATTTTTGAATCGAGTTTAGCATTCGGGGACCCTTCGTAAGTATTCTTTCGTTCTTTTCCTTATTTTTACTGCTTTTCGAGTCAGAAAGTCAAACTTTGTTTGACTTTCAGCGTTGACCAGTAATGGTCAATGCGAAGTTCGATTGAACTTCGCAACGTGATTGTGATCACGATGGTCATAGTCCCTTGGGACTATGCCTACTGATTACCACGTTGTCTAGGGTCGTAGGGTAAGCGATCTGATCAATCGCTTATACCTTCGAACCCGACCCAGTTTGGTCGATCATTAGGATCCGACCAAATACATTAGGTGACCATAGTGTAGGGAATAACCTTCCGAGGTTATACCCTATGGTCACATCGTTTAAGTAGTTGTATGATAGGTAGTTTATATGCCTTAGATAAATTACCAGAATACCCTTTTCATATATAATTGGTAATTAAGCATATGTAACCTAAACTTTTGTCACATAACTGATTATGTAACACGTTTAGGCATATAACACTTGTCATAGGACTAGTTAAGCGGTCCGAACGCGTTTCACGCGCACGATGCGTTAAAGTAGCATAAGCTACCTAAACGGATCATAACGGGTCAATAAGACTTAGGTTAAGTTTCTTTTAGTATGTAGGCTTTGTTAAACCATGTCACGTGAGTTCCTACACTCATTTGGTTTACAAACCCTAATGCTACTCAGTCTTCCGATATAGGTCCGGTTTATTAACATAGTTACCTATATTAGGTGCCGTTTGATTCCGAGATCTAGCATTGCTTGGTGATTATCTTTATACATCTGAGCAATCTCAAGTGAGTACATAGACCCCTCTTTTACTGTTTTCCAAACTGTTTTGGGGTGAAACACATGTGCCTACTTGTTACTTTCGTGCTTTCCTGTTTTCACATCATATACCTGCTATGTTTGTTAGTACATTATAGTACATGATTTCATTACATTTCATGCTATGTATGTCCATTGTGTGCATACTTAGTACATTGTTTTACATTACATTTCTGCTATGTATGTTGACTGATAGCATGCTAGCACATTGATTTACAAGACTTTTCTACTTTGTATGTTAACTTAGCATACTTAGTACATTGTTTTCATATGACATGTATACAACTTCTATGACATTTGGTTTGCACAAACGGGTCTTTATTACGTTCATTAACATTTGCTACGCCGCTCGGTAGTAAGTAGTGGTACCATAGGACTTGACAAATCCCATTCCTGACATCCCGGGTTTGTTTGGATGTAAGGAATGACTGAATCCGAATACAATTCTTTTGATAACCTTGACTGAAAGGGTTATCCGACTGTCTCAAGGCTTGAATGTATGCGTTAACTTACCACATAAATGTTTGTATCAGTGTATCATGCATTACTTTGCAAAACATAACTTTTTGATATATTCAAAATACTTTGTTTTGTACATTTTACTTATGGTTTAAGTAGTCTTATTTTACTTACCATACATAACATTTGTTACACATTACTTGACTACTTTTGGACTATCAACATTTGACATGGTTTATACAAGGACTATTGACTATTGGTTTAAACATAGACATTATACTTTGTTGGTTGGTTTAAGTGACTTAAGTAACGAGATGTGAGTAATATGATACAATCATGGTGGATACGCCGCTGGTACTTCCTATACATAAGTGATTGTATTATATTACATATCATAGCGTTATTTAAATCATTCATTTTGGACTTATACATTTTACATAAGTGACATGTTTTTACAAGACTTTGTTTTACAATACAGTTTATTTTATACAACTCATTTTGCATGGTTATTCATTTAACCATACATTATTCACCTATCTATACATATCATCCGAACTTATTGTTTTTCAAACAATTTACAAAACAAATCAAATTACAAGGTTCATGACTAAACATTTTTCTTAAACTTAAGTCATGAATCCTATTTTCACAAAACCTATGTATCTCACAGGCATTTTTATGCTGACGTACCTACTTTCACATGTGTTTTCAGGTGCTTTTCTGTAGGATGACGATCATGACACTAGGGCGGACCTGTGCCTTAGATACTTAAAATGAAGATAGACTTTGTTTAATTATGTTATAAACTCTGTATTTCCTGTTTAAGACGATGAAACTCATATGTTGATAAATAAATACAACTTTGTATGCCATGGTTATGAAACAATTAATTCTGTTACGACACGCCCCGATGTTTCCGCCGCGATTTGTTGTTTTACGCGGTCGGGGTGTGACAGAAGAGTTGGTATCAGAGCCAATGGTTATAGGGAATTAGGTTATTAGTAATGCTTTGACCTAGACTATAACTTTTCTAGGACCCTAACACAAATTATTTGTGTTTAGATCTTAAAACATGTACATCACCTATCCTTAGGTGATTATCAAAACAAGGAACCAAAATTTTTCCGAAACGATTTTTGAAAAACAATCATCTGTTTTTGAATAAATTATTACAAGGTTTTGAACCCTCTATTGTAAGGTTTTGAACCCTCTTTTATATGGTTTTGAACCCTTTTCAGTTTGATTAAATTTTTTTTTGGCCTTGTGTCTTCAAATTTTCAAAATCTCGTCAACGTTTTGGGTTATAAATAATGTGAACACGTGCAAACTGGAAGGGTGAATGCCTGTATTCTGAGTTTTCTGTCTAGGCAAGCACTTCGTATACATCTCAACCAGACGCGAGACCAGTTGTGCTTACCTGGGAATTCTTGGGATGAGTGTTCACTTATAGGCGAGCATGTCTTCATTATACATTATTTTTGACCCATTTACTTTGATTAGTCACTGTGTGTCGTTTGTTTGCTTTGTGATACGGACGAATGACCACCATCTATGCTGTTTGCAATTCTTGTTTATATCATCTCATTCTTTTCATCCAATCATCTCACTCGTTTTCTTTCATGTTTTCCTCTTTTAGAATGCCTCCTCGACGCGAGAACCAGATAGCTACTGCCGAGTTGGCAGAAATTATTGCGCAGCAGATGGCTGCTCAATTCCCAAATCTCTTTGCTCAATGGCAACAAGCCAACAACAACAATAATGCTCCATGCAAATACAAGGATTTTAACTCGGCTAAACCACTCAAGTTTAGTGGTTCTGAGGGAGCGACTGGGCTTCTTCAGTGGTTTGAGAGCATAGAGAATACTTTTCGCCACGTGCAGTGTCTCGAAAATCGCAAAGTCGAGTTTGCTTCGAGCGTATTTCAGAAGAGGGCTTTGACATGGTGGAACGGGGTTATGAGGGACCAAGGTGCAGAAGTTGCTCTCGCACAGACATGGGCTGAACTTAGAGCCCTTATGATGAGGGAATTCTGTCCTCGTCATGAGCAGCGAGCCTTGGAGAAAGAGTTTGATAATTTGAAGCAAGATAGTGGAGAGCACAGGGCATATACTGACAGGTTTGAAGAGTTGAGTCTGCTTTGCCCGACTATGGTTACCCCACTCGACAAGGCCATCGAAAGGTACATCGACGGCCTACCTGACTCAGTGCAGGATATTCTTACTGGTAGTGACCCTGCCACACTCCGTCAGGCGATAGAGTTATCAGCAACACTGACTGAGTCGCAGGTTCGTAAGGGAAAGCTGCATAAGAAGGGTGACAAGGGTAAGAAGCAGGCATCTGGCAAAGGGGATGGTAAGAAGGGTGAAAACAAGAATGGGAAGAATTCTGGTTCCTCAAGGAATTCTAGGAAGCGAAAGGCTTCCCAAAATTTTGCCGTTACTGCACAGGCTCAGGCTGCACCAAATCAGCCTACGCAGCCACTAGCCAAGAAGCCTTATTTTGGCAATGCACCTTTGTGCAACAGGTGTAACGGCCATCATCAACCACACCTCCAGTGTCGTCAGTGCACCAACTGCGGAAGATCTGGTCATCTTGCTGTCAACTGCCGCATTCCTGTCAATCAGAACCAGGCAGTTCATAACCAAGCTCAACAAGTTGCTCAGCCTCTTGCTCAGCAACAAGGCCAAGCTGCACGACCTCATTTTCCTCCTGGTTCGTGCTACAATTGTGGGGATCTGACCCACTACAGGAACCGGTGCCCAAGGCTAGTCAACCAGAACCAGAATCAGAATCAAGCTCCGGCTCAAGGCCGAGCCTTTAACATGAATGCCCAAGAGGCGCAGGTGGATGATAATGTGGTGAACGGTACGTTCTTTATTAATAATCAGCCTGCATCTGTTCTTTTCGATTCTGGTGCCGATAAGAGTTTCGTGTCTTTATCTTTTGAGCCTATGCTTCGCGTGTCTAGAACGGAACTAGGTAAACCTTTGACAGTAGAAGTTGCTAGTGGTGAACCAATTATTCTTAATTCTGTTCTACGCAACTGCCAGTTGAACCTTAATGATCATCTTTTTCCTATCGACCTCACGCCTATGAAACTTGGAAGCTTCGATGTTATAGTGGGTATGGATTGGTTATCCAAGCATCACGCAGAGATAGTTTGTTCTGAGAAGATTGTTCGTGTGCCGCTTTCGACAGGCGAGATTCTGCAGGTTCAAGGTGAGAAGCCTACCGGTGGTCTCAAACTCATGTCTTGTTTTAAAGCTCGGAAGTATTTGCAGAAGAACTATGTGGCTTTCTTAGCTCATGTTACAGAAGATAAAGGCAAGGGTAAGTCTATTTCAGATATTCCTGTCGTTCGGGATTATTCTGAAGTGTTCCCTGAAGATTTACCTGGTCTACCTCCAGCACGCCAAGTCGAGTTCCGCATTGATCTCGTACCTGGTGCAAATCCCATTGCCAGAGCTCCATATCGTCTTGCACCGTCTGAGATGCAAGAGTTGGCTAAGCAGCTTCAGGAGCTCTCTGATAAAGGTTTTATCCGTCCCAGCTTTTCACCTTGGGGTGCTCCCATTCTTTTTGTCAAGAAGAAGGATGGATCCTTTAGGATGTGTATCGATTATCGTGAGCTTAACAAGCTTACCATCAAGAATCGATATCCCTTACCTCGCATAGACGACCTCTTTGATCAGTTACAGGGCGCTTCTTATTTCTCAAAGATTGATCTGCGATCTGGATATCATCAACTTCGCGTACAAGAAGAAGATATTCCCAAGACAGCGTTCCGTACTCGATATGGGCATTATGAGTTCACAGTCATGCCATTCGGTGTGACTAATGCTCCTGCTGTTTTCATGGACTTAATGAATAGGGTCTGTAAACCTTATTTGGATCAGTTCGTCATTGTTTTTATTGACGACATCTTGATTTATTCTAAGACGCAAGCTGATCACGAGCAACATCTTCGTCTTACTCTGGAACTCCTGAAGAAAGAGCAACTTTTCGCCAAATTCTCCAAGTGCGAATTTTGGCTTAAAGAAGTTCAATTTTTGGGGCACATTATCAACGAACGAGGTATTCATGTAGATCCCTCCAAGATCAGTGCGATTAAGGATTGGGATACACCTACTACTCCTACTGAAGTTCGTTCTTTTCTTGGTCTAGCGGGTTATTATCGCCGCTTCATAGAAAACTTCTCAAAGATTGCAGTTCCTTTAACTGCTCTAACTCAGAAGAAAATGCCCTTTTATTGGGGATACAAACAAGAGGAAGCTTTTCAACACCTGAAGCAGAAGCTTTGCGATGCGCCTGTTCTATCATTGCCTGAGGGTGATGATGATTTTGTTGTGTATTGTGATGCATCGAAATTGGGTCTTGGCTGTGTTCTTATGCAAAGGAACAAAGTCATAGCTTATGCATCAAGGCAGTTGAAGATACATGAGAAGAACTACACCACTCATGATCTTGAGTTAGGTGCAGTTGTCTTTGCTCTCAAGATCTGGAGACACTATTTGTACGGTACAAAATGTGTGGTTTTCACTGACCACAAAAGTCTTCAGCATATCTTCAACCAGAAAGAACTCAACATGAGGCAACGACGTTGGGTTGAGCTTTTAAACGACTACGACTGCGAAATTCGCTACCATCCTGGTAAGGCGAATGTCGTAGCTGATGCATTGAGTCGTAAGGAACGTACTAAGCTTCATTGTGTACGTGTTCAATCTGTTATTCAAGCTCGATCCGATATCCAAGCACGCATTTCTCAAGCTCAACAATCTTGTGTTTCACAAGGTTTGATGGATAAGGAATTTCCCTATCACATAACACCTGCTCTGGAACTGAAGGACAATGGATCATATTACTTCATGGACCGTTTGTGGGTCCCAAGCCAGGATGATCTTCGTACCTTGCTTATGGATGAAGCCCATAAGTCTCGCTATTCTATTCATCCGGGCTCAGATAAAATGTATAAGGATCTTCGTATTCACTATTGGTGGCCTGGTATGAAGAAAGACATTGCCTTATACGTATCAAAATGCCTTACTTGTCTTAAGGTTAAGGCTGAACATCAGCGTCCTTCGGGTTTATTGGAGCAACCAGAGATCCCAGTTTGGAAATGGGAAAACATTACTATGGATCTTATTACCAAACTCCCGCGCACAAAGAAAGGTCATGATGCCATCTGGGTAGTCGTTGATCGTCTTACAAAGTCAGCACATTTCTTGCCAATCCGTGAGGATTTTTCTGCTGACAGACTTGCTCAAATCTATGTGGATGAAATTGTAGCTCGACATGGTGTTCCTTTGAACATCATTTCTGACAGAGATGCTCGTTTCACTTCTCATTTTTGGAGAACCATGCAATCTGCTATGGGGACCCAACTTAATCTGAGCACAGCTTATCATCCGCAAACGGATGGTCAATCTGAGAGAACAATCCAGACTCTGGAGGATATGCTAAGAGCTTGTGTGATCGATTTTGGTGGTAGCTGGGATTCACATCTTAAATTGATTGAATTCTCCTACAACAACAGTTATCACACTAGCATCAAAATGGCTCCTTTCGAGGCTCTCTATGGTCGAAAATGTCGTTCACCAGTCTGCTGGAATGAGATTGGCGAGGCTCAACTTACTGGACCTGCCCTCATTTTAGAGACAACTGACAAGGTCAAGAAAGTTCGTGATAACCTTCAGGCAGCTAGAAGCCGTCAGAAGATTTACGCGGACCCAAAACGCAAAGCCTTGGAATTTCAAGTCGGTGATCGAGTATTACTTAAGGTCTCACCTTGGAAAGGTGTGATCAGATTTGGAAAGAAAGGAAAACTTGCACCTAGATACGTTGGACCATTCAAGATCGTCGAAAGAATCGGAAAGGTAGCCTACAGACTTGAGTTACCTCCTGAACTTGGAAATGTTCATCCAACTTTTCACGTGTCCAATCTCAAGAGGTGTTCAGCTGATGAGAACTTCTCCATACCGCTTGACGAAATTCGTGTTGGCAAAACACTGAAATTTGTTGAGAAACCAGTGGAAATCATGGAACGTGAAGTCAAGTGGCTTAAACGCAAGCGCATTCCTTTGGTCAAAGTTCGCTGGGAAGCTAAACGTGGACCTGAGTTTACTTGGGAACGCGAAGATCAAATGAAGGCGAAATATCCACATCTTTTTCCACGAGTTTCCTCTAAATAAATTCCGGGACGAAATTTCCACAAGTAGGGGAGACTGTAACAACTGTGCTTGTAATCATTGTGAAAAGTTCTATTATCAATAAAAAAATGTTATTTGATCACAATGTTTGTTTTGTTATGTTTTACATTTTTCATGTTTTGACTTTTATCCAATTCCAAACTCTATATCACTTTCTGGAGAGTTATACGCAAACTAGTGCGTAAACGTACTCAGTTTAATGCGAAAAATACTCCGGAACAGCAACATATACTCAACATACCTTAAATAACCCTTACATAACTTAGAAATAAGTTTTGAAGGCTTTGGTATGGCAAAAACAAGTTAATTCGCTTACAGGGTCTAAAATTGACAAACTGCGAAAGTATGCCAATCTGAACTGTAACGAACATTCCAGAACATGACCATAAGTTAAACACAGCTTAAATATCCTTTACATAGCTTAGAAATAGGCTTTGAGGGGTTTGGTGTGCTAAAATAAACTTTTGGGACATTCAGGGACTAAAAGTGTCAAAAAGTGCACAAGTTTGCATTTTCGCGCATAACTTACGTTCTGAATACATCCGGACATCCAAAATTTTATGAAAGCATGACTACATTATATTTTAGTGTTCGCCATAAGAAAAATCCATTCGTCGCGTCATTTGGATCGTTTTTCGCGCTTGTGCGCATTCCGTCGTAATTAACCGAACATCGCGACCGTACGGCCAAACGAACCGACATCCGAGATATTTTTGAACATATTTTAAGCTCCCTATACTTTAACTTCATTTTAGAGCTTTGAAATGGGGTTAACGGGCCTTAAACGTGTCGAAAATGGGCTGATTGCACTGCAGGGACCAAAACTGTAATTCTGCCAAAGTAAGCTTACGGACCTCAACACCAATGACCTTACGGTCCGTAAGGTAACCTGCAGAACAGATAAGAGTTAACAGTCAGCATTTTCCAGCTGTTGCAACCTCACCCACACATTTCCCACTTGCCTAATCTGTTGATAAACATCATTTTTAGCCACCATGAGTTTCCGACACTTGTACGGCTTGGATTAAGGCACGTTATTCAACAAACGATCTTAACGGTTACCTAAAAACTATAAATACCCCAACACCCCCATTGCTAAAATCACAAGAAATTTGATTTGAGAAACTCTAAGTTGAAACATTTGTTTCATACCTGAGATTTTTGAATCGAGTTTAGCATTCGGGGACCCTTCGTAAGTATTCTTTCGTTCTTTTCCTTATTTTTACTGCTTTTCGAGTCAGAAAGTCAAACTTTGTTTGACTTTCAGCGTTGACCAGTAATGGTCAATGCGAAGTTCGATTGAACTTCGCAACGTGATTGTGATCACGATGGTCATAGTCCCTTGGGACTATGCCTACTGATTACCACGTTGTCTAGGGTCGTAGGGTAAGCGATCTGATCAATCGCTTATACCTTCGAACCCGACCCAGTTTGGTCGATCATTAGGATCCGACCAAATACATTAGGTGACCATAGTGTAGGGAATAACCTTCCGAGGTTATACCCTATGGTCACATCGTTTAAGTAGTTGTATGATAGGTAGTTTATATGCCTTAGATAAATTACCAGAATACCCTTTTCATATATAATTGGTAATTAAGCATATGTAACCTAAACTTTTGTCACATAACTGATTATGTAACACGTTTAGGCATATAACACTTGTCATAGGACTAGTTAAGCGGTCCGAACGCGTTTCACGCGCACGATGCGTTAAAGTAGCATAAGCTACCTAAACGGATCATAACGGGTCAATAAGACTTAGGTTAAGTTTCTTTTAGTATGTAGGCTTTGTTAAACCATGTCACGTGAGTTCCTACACTCATTTGGTTTACAAACCCTAATGCTACTCAGTCTTCCGATATAGGTCCGGTTTATTAACATAGTTACCTATATTAGGTGCCGTTTGATTCCGAGATCTAGCATTGCTTGGTGATTATCTTTATACATCTGAGCAATCTCAAGTGAGTACATAGACCCCTCTTTTACTGTTTTCCAAACTGTTTTGGGGTGAAACACATGTGCCTACTTGTTACTTTCATGCTTTCCTGTTTTCACATCATATACCTGCTATGTTTGTTAGTACATTGTAGTACATGATTTCATTACATTTCATGCTATGTATGTCCATTGTGTGCATACTTAGTACATTGTTTTACATTACATTTCTGCTATGTATGTTGACTGATAGCATGCTAGCACATTGATTTACAAGACTTTTCTACTTTGTATGTTAACTTAGCATACTTAGTACATTGTTTTCATATGACATGTATACAACTTCTATGACATTTGGTTTGCACAAACGGGTCTTTATTACGTTCATTAACATTTGCTACGCCGCTCGGTAGTAAGTAGTGGTACCATAGGACTTGACAAATCCCATTCCTGACATCCCGGGTTTGTTTGGATGTAAGGAATGACTGAATCCGAATACAATTCTTTTGATAACCTTGACTGAAAGGGTTATCCGACTGTCTCAAGGCTTGAATGTATGCGTTAACTTACCACATAAATGTTTGTATCAGTGTATCATGCATTACTTTGCAAAACATAACTTTTTGATATATTCAAAATACTTTGTTTTGTACATTTTACTTATGGTTTAAGTAGTCTTATTTTACTTACCATACATAACATTTGTTACACATTACTTGACTACTTTTGGACTATCAACATTTGACATGGTTTATACAAGGACTATTGACTATTGGTTTAAACATAGACATTATACTTTGTTGGTTGGTTTAAGTGACTTAAGTAACGAGATGTGAGTAATATGATACAATCATGGTGGATACGCCGCTGGTACTTCCTATACATAAGTGATTGTATTATATTACATATCATAGCGTTATTTAAATCATTCATTTTGGACTTATACATTTTACATAAGTGACATGTTTTTACAAGACTTTGTTTTACAATACAGTTTATTTTATACAACTCATTTTGCATGGTTATTCATTTAACCATACATTATTCACCTATCTATACATATCATCCGAACTTATTGTTTTTCAAACAATTTACAAAACAAATCAAATTACAAGGTTCATGACTAAACATTTTTCTTAAACTTAAGTCATGAATCCTATTTTCACAAAACCTATGTATCTCACAGGCATTTTTATGCTGACGTACCTACTTTCACATGTGTTTTCAGGTGCTTTTCCGTAGGATGACGATCATGACACTAGGGCGGACCTGTGCCTTAGATACTTAAAATGAAGATAGACTTTGTTTAATTATGTTATAAACTCTGTATTTCCTGTTTAAGACGATGAAACTCATATGTTGATAAATAAATACAACTTTGTATGCCATGGTTATGAAACAATTAATTCTGTTACGACACGCCCCGATGTTTCCGCCGCGATTTGTTGTTTTACGCGGTCGGGGTGTGACAGTATCATTCTTGAAGACGAAAGATGAAACGTTTGATAGTTTGATGGCGTTGTTCAGAAAGATTGAAAATTTGTACCAAAGGCGTATCAAAATAATTAGAAGTGATAATGGTACTGAATTCAAGAACAACATGATGGAAGAATATTGTGATGAAAGAGGTATATTGCATGAGTTTAGTGCTCCATACACTCCGCAGCAGAATGGAGTTGCAGAACGTAAAAACAGGACACTAATCGAAACGGCCAGAACAATGCTTGTTGATTAAAAGCTACCGATAATTTTTTGGACAGAAGCAGTTTCCGCCGCATGCTATACGCTCAACAGAGTTCTCATTGTCAAGAAATTCAACAAAACATGCTTTGAGTTTATCAATAACCGCAAACCGAATCTGAAGTATCTTGAACCGTTTGGGTCACCCTGTACAGTTCTAGAGCCTTTTGGAAAGTTTGGTCCGAAGAGTATTGAAGGGATATTCATAGCTTATGCAAGTCCAACACCGATGACGAGGGGGATATAGCATGATTGAAACATGGTGGATACGCCGTTGGTACTTCCTATATATAAGCGTTTTTGACATGTTGCCAAACTTCGTACAACGTGCCATGCGAAGGTCGTGGGTTGCGGTGTTGAAACTATTGTGAACTATGTGAATCTTGTTGAATCTTGAGTCTTTAATCTATCGTGTGTGAATCTATATTGCGAGACTTTGCGAGCCTAGACTTATACGATCCTCTTGTCAGATCCTTAGGATGCCTTCTCGAAAGCT
>JARYGA010007312.1:0-63794 GCA_030545235.1 Helianthus tuberosus | reverse complement strand
AGTGATCATGAATAGAAATTTGATTTTTATAATAAAATATATAGTTTTTTCTATACTTTTATCATTTCAGTATTACAATAAATTACTATTATATATACTTTAACCTTAAACATATTTCTTTAATTATAACTTTTAATGATTTTCTTTTTTTAATATTACTGATACCGTCCGTACCGTATAATATCCGTATAGTTTTTCTTATTATTAGCGTCATCATGTGCTTATTATTATTATGTGCAATTCGATAAAAGTTCTATTCGAACGAGCCATATATAGCTAATTTTTTTTATCATCGCCAACCCCAACCGAACATATACCAAACAAACAAACAACATTGGTAACGGTATCGTATACGTCTTTATAGTTTTCTCAACGTTGCGGTATAAAATGCATTGAACACAAAGTTATATTCGAAATAAAGTTTGTTTTGGTATCGTAGGCTATATCGAGTGTCTGTACGATACTGATATCATAACAGACCGACCCTGGCCGAACAACACCGGTACCGGTACATGTAATCGCTTTTATTGTTTTCAATCGATGAAAAAACGTGTCGATTGGCAACGATTGTTATGTCAAATGAAAGTACGAGTACTGTAATGAACCAGACCAATAATGACCAAAGAACTATAGTGATGTACATGATAATCACACTAGTTAACTATATGAATTCAAAATGCCGATGAATAGAGGATGATGGCAATTTTAGGTTTTTGTTTTTTTATTTTTTACTTTTATTTTATTTATTATGTTTTTTGTAAGTATTTTTTAATAATAAATAGCAACTGATAATTTCTTTAACATTTTTTTGCAATTAATAATATTTTATTTATCATTCAATTTAATTTTAAATTCTAAATTCGTAAGTGTGTTTATTTCTTATTATAACAATTCAAGTTATTTACCAGTGTATTGTGACGGTATGTTATCGCATACATTGGATCGATATCGATATGGTTCGTTACAATACTTGTAGGATGCATTCACTAGGTATAAAAGTAAACACATGTTTTACATTAACTAAAAACGATTTAAATGGACACCGGTACTGACACCAATGTTGTTCTAACGGTATTGATCGGTTCAGCACGACAGTTGTACTGATATTCATTTATTGGCACAGACAAAGTTGTATAAATGAAAAACTTGAAGCTGGTGATCATGGAAGCTGCGAGAGCCAGCTTTTCTTCATTTTGCTTAGTTAAGAAGGATATATGTTCCATTGAGGGTGTGGATGGAACATTTTGAGATGCAGGCTGGGCGACAGGACCAAAAGCTACATTAGCATGTTGTGGCTGAGGTTGGGGTTGCTGCTGAACACCGGTGGTATTGACAGTTGCTGCTTGAGAAGAAGGAAGTGACATACCATACACGTAGTTGGATTTTGGCGCTAGTAGAGGACTGAACACAATATTTGGATTGTTGTTCTCAACTCCATGAATTGGACTGAAAACCAAATTTGGATGACCTTGAGACATCAAAGCAGCATTGTTAGGACTAGTCATGTCGGCGGCCATCAGCGAATTCTTGTGATTTATCTCTCTTTGTTGATTATCAATCTCACAAGACTTGATTGTGGCAATCAACTCAATAAGTGTCACTTCATTCAGATTCTTCGTACGCTTGATCAAAGAAACATCGGCATCCCAGCTTTTTGGCAGTGAGTTCAGTAGTTGGCAATTCATTCCACTGTTTGAGATATTGATTCCAGCACTTACCATTTGTGACACAAGTTTGACGAATCTCCTTATCTGGTTTTCAACGGTTCCGCCATAAATGTGATTAAAAGAACTGGACTGTTGATTCATCATGTTCACTTTGCTTACCTTCATGTCAGCATTACCCTCAAACAAGTTTGTCAGCTCATCCCAAATTTCCTTTGCACTTTTGCAGTTTCAGAAGGCAATTGAAATGCTGTACCAAGTGCCATTGAGAGAGTTCCAAAAACAGTTTCATCCTCAGCTATGACCTTTCTGCCTTCTTCGGTATATATGGCTTTAGGTTTTGGAATTTGGGTTAGAGGGTCATCTTCAGTAGCGTACATGACAGTACGTGGTCCATTCTTAATACTCATCCAAAAGTGAGGCTCCTTGGCTTTACAATACTGTTCAAACCTGAACTTCCACTCATAGTAGTCGTCTCCATACAGAAATGTAACACCCCAAATTTTATATGTTATATTATAATGTTTTACATATGATGTCTTAAATGGAAAATGATAATTATAGACTTTTATTGTTTAAGTATGAACAAAGTTAATGTAGTGAAAGGTAACCTACTTAATAGTTTGATAATAAAGTGATATGTTTTAAAATATGAAGGGCTGAAAGTGTAATATGAAAACTTAGTGTTATAACAAAATAAAAAATGTGAATGTGGGTGAGATGTGGGTGTCGACCAGAGGAAGAAGAAGGGTGAAAAACACCCATGAAAACACAATGAAAATGCAGCCAATTGAAGGATGAAAACTGATTAAAATTCATGCATGTCTTTAATTTCATGATCATCTAAGCACACTAAAGCATAGGGTAAGTGGAATTTTATGTTTTGATGATCTTGTATGAAATGGGTTTCAAGCAATCCATGAAATTATGTGAAATTAGCATGAGTAAGGGTTATAAACACCACATAGAACATGAATTATGTTTAAATTTGGCTGAATTGATGATTAAAAGTGGAAACCCACTTGAAGTAAGGATATTGTGAAGTGTAATGATGAATTTTGTACAATTAGTGTAATGATTATGTATGAAGTCGTTTATAATGAGTATTTGATAGATGAAATTGATTATGAATGAATGTTATATGAAATTAGTTGAATTTGATGATCTTGTGAGGTTATGCATAAGATACTTGTACATTATGCTTTGCTAATGTTATGCACACCGTGTGTTTGATGAAATGCTTGAGTATTGGTTCTTATGTAATGTTGATGATTTCATATGCACATGAAGGTAATTGATTAGAATTGGTGAAATGGTGAGTTGTTAGCTCACTATGTTAATGTAAATGTGAGATAAAAGTATGAGATTGAAAGAATGTTGAATGTGAAATTGTAGGCGTGAAGGAAGAAGGTACAAGTCAATACGGTTCGCAAGCAACGCAAAACAAAGGTAAGTTCTTATGAACTTTGTCTATCCTTAATGTAGATTATTAATGTTAGTCTCATTATATAAATTCTAGTTTGAAAGTGGTAGTGTAAAACATGGTAATTCGATGTATTGAACATTTAAGGAATGGTTAGAAAAATGAGAAAGTAAAGGAATGTTATGTAGTCGAACCGTATGAACGGGTCACACTAATGGAATGTATGTTGGAATGTTATGTAGTCGAACCGTATGAACGGATCGTACTAATAGAATGTATGTTGGAATGCTATGTAGTCGAACCGTATGAACGGGTCGCACTAATAGAATGTATGTTGGAATGCTATGTAGTCGAACCGTATGAACGAGTCGTACTAATAGAATGTATGTTGGAATGCTATGTAGTCGAACCGTATGAACGGGTCGTACTAATAGAATGTATGTTGGAATGTTATGTAGTCGAACCGTATGAACGAGTCGTACTAATAGAATGTATGTTGGAATGTTATGTAGTCGAACCGTATGAACGGGCCGTACTAATAGAATGTATGTTGGAATGTCATGTAGTCGAACCGTATGAACGGGTCGTACTAATAGAATGTATGTAGTCGAATCGTATGAATGGGTTACACTAATAAATATATGTATGTTGGAATGTTATGTAGTCGAACCGTATGAACGGGTCGTACTAATAGAATGTATGTTGGAATGCTATGTAGTCGAACCGTATGAACGGGTCGTACGAATAGAATATATGTTGGAATGTTATCTAATCGGAACACGTAGGGAATACGCCAAACAACTAGAATAAGATATTAAAGAATGTTTGTATAAGTAAATTAATGAGAATGGGTTGGATTATGGAAGTAAAATAACGAATGCAAATTTAATAGTTAGAAGTTAATATGTGGTGCATACATGTAGAATTAATTTTGTTGTTGTGATGTAGGTAAAGCCGTACACTAAACGGCGCGCTACGCTCGGAACGAACACACTCCATGATGCCCTTTACGCGCTTCCGGTTTATGTTTAGTGTCAATGGGTCAAACTACTTTTGGATTGTAAATGTCGTTTTAAATGTTTATGTCTTTTATAAGTAAGTTTAAAGTTTATACTTTAAATAGCGTTTTTACATGATGTTTGACCATTGAGAATTTTTGGGCGTTTCAAGAAAGCTTGGAACCTTGGTAGATGTGCCAATAACTTGATCGTGTTCTTGATGGAAGGACAAAGACTGTGTCTGAATAGCATCAAGGGTAGTATTGGCGAGATCAGCAGCAGTCACAACGCCGTTCATAACACCGTTTGGGTTCAACATGTTGTCCGAAATTGTAACACCCTTGTTATTATTTAATGATTTTCGTATAATTTACGAAAATAAACATGTAATTATTGTTGAATAATTACGGGTAAATTAAAACTTTTACAATTGAAAGTAATACAATTTAGCATGTACGGAATCGTCGTTTAAAATGACAACGAAGCAACGTGCGGAAGCTTTAATCTCGTGTGTTCGGTTCTTGTTAGGCGTTTGATCTTCATCCGGATAGCCGATATCATTTACCTGTAATCAAAACCAACACAAACGTTAGTTTTGATAATTATATAACATGTTTCTTCAAGTACTTTGAGCCGAATAAGCGAAACAAACAAAATCTGCAAGTTGTACCCCTGTCGCGTGCCGCGACAGGGTTCCCTAATTATGTCGCGTGCCGTGACCGTGGTCGCGTGTCGCGCCCCAACCCTCTTGGTCCTTCGCGTGGCGCGAGGGTCACCATTTTCCAGCAGTTCTGCAACCTGCATTTTTGCCCAGCACCAGTTTTTCCAAAAAAAATCAAACTTTAAATGTGAATAACTTTTGTTCTACTTATCCAATTCGCGTGATTCTTTTTCCTACGCGGCCGTAATTTAATTCTCCATCTCACGGAGTAAAAACACGGCATCTAAATTCACAAAATTTTAGATTTCAAGCTCTCGGCTTGAAATTCAATTTTGACACTTTTTGACCCGTTTGTGTTTTGATCAAACAAACTTGTTGGTTACGTTTAAAATGTCATGCAAATCACATTATATCAGTTTACTAATATTCAAGGTTCAAATTACGAGTTCTTATGCAAATCTTAACCCGTTTTGCATATCTACTTATTTTGACCCGTTAAGGGTATTTAACATTTTCAAGCTTAAATCACGCTTCTTTTTAGTTTACTTTACATCCTATCTCCATTTTTATACGTATCCCAATGACTCAATTTAACAAAACGCTTATTTCTAAACAACTCTTAAAGGTTGTTTGCCCTATTTACCCCTCAAGGGCTTTTTGGTCAATTTTAGTCCTTCATTTTTGCGACGAAGGACTTTCGCTAATATTTGACCAAAATATCGCTTTTAGCTATAATTCTAAACATGCGTACCTGGCTCGGGTCATAGGATTGACCCATTTAAATACCTTTCACTGTTAATTTCTAGTTAATAGCAACGCGAACCATGTGTTAATTCCTGTGATCACAAAACTCAACAAGCGATCATCAAATATTATTGACAAGTGGTGTTAACAACACCATTTGACCCGTTTAGTCGAAATGACCAATTATCATTACGAGGTGGTATTTAATTACCATTTCACCCCTTTAACCTATCCCGGTTTACTTTTTGAATTCATCTTACTTAAAAATCGTTTCTCGTTTTGTTTGACCCGTTATGACTCATGCCAAATGGTGTCCTTTCAAATCCCTTTATCTATTCGTTAATCCATGTCCGGATTACTATTTGACCGTTTTTACCCTTTTTACCATAATTTATGGTTTCTTACCTTTCTCACTTTTTCCGACTCGCATTATATCGTTCCGGAACATCATGTTTCATTTACTTAATATAATTCAGATTCAATACTCGCAATCAAGTATTTTGTAATAAAAATAAAAAGGCGTAAGCTTCACTTACCTCGCATCCAAACTATGCTTCTCTTTTCCTTCTTAATTTGTTTGACCCGCTTCCTTGCCCAAGCTTCCACCTAGCTTGTTACGCGTCAAGCTATCATCATCGTTTTCAAGGTGGTTAGTTAAATCATAATTTAATACGATTATTCCACCTTACGCATTTTCTATTAAAATTTTCATTCGATCTTATTATTGGTCAGTTTGCTTTCAAAAGTCAACTGTCCCTTTTTAATATGTATGAAATGCACAATTGAGTTCAACGAACTCACTTAGGCATTTCTTCGACTATTCGGTAGTCACTATTTTTTTAGGCCACTAATTCACCCAAGGTTCTAGCCGAGTTTATTATGTTTTCAACACTTTATCTTGTTCATGCGATTATCAAGACTAATTTGTTCATTCATTTCACAAGGACTAAGGGTTCCTCATATACGAGTGAAACCCGTTTCGTCATATCACTAGCATTCATCCGAACACCTAATACAATCAAGTTCTACCTATAAATTTAGTAGTTAACATGATTTCAAACATCCATATTCATGAAATAAATCACTAATTTCACTACAACATTCAAAACCCTTTTTGAATCATGTATAATCAAATACTCAAATTTGCAATTTGTTTAAGTATTTCGCTTCAACTATCAATTATGATGATTTCTAGCACAAACATATCATCATCCTCATTATTTAGCTAAAACTCACTTAGCACATACAAGGGAATTCATCAAACCCCTAGTTTTTAACACTAATTCTTCAAGTTTTGAACTAGGGTTTGTTTCTAAACATGAATTTCATCACAACAACGCTCGTAGATTCATTATTCATTCCAGAATTTCGATTATGATTGTTCATCATAATTTCAAAGTATTACCAAATAACAAAATTTAATATACCTTGTGATCCCCACGACTAGGTGATCACGAATTTGTGTTCATGCATCTGATTTGGGTTGGATTTTACCTTCAATTTTTGATTTTGGGTGAACTAGGGTTTCACCCATTTTGGTCTCCTGTTGATCGATCCAGAACACACACTCTGTGTGTGTGTGTGTGTTTTGTTTTAGATTTTTCTTTTTAATAGTCCACTTTCTAGCTTGTCCATTTTTTGTCCCTCCAATATTCAAGGTTTATAAAAGGCTCACTAGTTCATGCTTATTTATTGTCTTAAAAAACAAATAACTAACTAGGTTGATTATTTCTAGTTAACTTTGTGGGTTCCGGGATTTATAACCCGTTTATTTTAAGTCTCGTTAACTCGGGCTCCTTATAACTTTGTTTTCTCAAGACATTTATTCTCATTTTTAACTAATATTAGGAATTATTTGTTTAAGTCCTAATATTCACCGGGTTAAATTTTACCACTAACGGTATTTTACCCGTTCATTACTATTAACGAGGTTTGATTACCAAACCCGTTTTCGGGGTGTTACAGAAATGATGAGTCCGAGATGATGATTGATCCGAGATGAAAAATGGTCTGAGATGATGATAAGGTTCGAGATGATGGTGAGTCTGAGATGATAGGGTGTCCGAGATGAAAGATCCAAGATGAAGTGTTTGTCTGAGATAAGGTGATTATCCGAGATGCAAGCAAGACTTAATGAACAGTATCTGAGATGAGAGACAATCTTCAAACAGTTTATCCGAGATGCCTTGAATGCTGTCCGAGACGCTTTGAATGCTGTTCGAGATGATGGCAATCTTCAACAAGTGTTATCTGAGATGGTATGATGGTAGTCCGAGATGGTGTGATGTTTTTCCGAGATGCTTTGAACAGTATCCGAGACGAAGGCAATCTTCAAAGTTGATGATCTGAGATGCTATCTGAGATCGTCCGAGAGACTTTGAAGATGATCCGAGATGAAGGTAAAATGGTCCGAGATGATCAGTGATGAGTCCGAAATGATCAGATCTTCAAGCAGAACATGAACAGAAACAGTAACCAGCACAGTCCGAGATCCAGAATTCGTGTGATATCAGATCCGAGCCTGGAAACAGGTCCAACAGGCTCTAATACCAATTGAAGTCTCGATACGAGATCACAATGATATCACACAAGCTTGTTTGGTGGCGGAATCACGCAAACAAGCTAAGATTCAAGAATAAAAAGGAGATGAAGTAGAAAGATTGTAGATTGATGATTAATCTTGCATACAAAAGGTTTGTCAAATACAAGATCTTCTATGATTCACCAACACCCATGCTCCTAAACATGATTTACTATATATAGTAAGTGGATTAGGGAACATACTCCCTAAACCCTAGGCTCAAACCACCTAAGCCCACTCCATACCTACTAATCCACTAATCCATAAACCTATTAGGGCCTAACAGGTCTCTCTGTCTCTCTCTCTGTGTGTGTCTCTCTCTATCTCTCTCTCTCTCTTACATAGTTGATATGATTAGACCACGAAAGGACTCCATCCGGTAGTTAACATGCGAATAATAGTGTCATTTAATGAAATTTAACGTACATACCGCATTCGAAGATCCTTGCATCACAAAGCCACTGTGTTTACATGCAGTGTATAGTGTTCTAATATCACCATATTCAAGCATTCTGAACCCTAGCTACAAACAACCCAACAAACTCCGGATACTGAAAACGTTATCTAAAGAATTACTAAAATTTATTAAACGGTTGTTCGGTTACAAAAAAAATTATATACTGGTCGTATAGCATAATACAGCCCGTACACAAATCTTAAAACCCAAAAATCTGATCAAACCTCACAAAAATAAACACATTTTGCCGTATAACATTATATTGCTCGTATACACATGTATACGGCTCGTATAATGTTATACGGCCCGTATACATGTAAAATAAAAAAAAGATTCCAGTGCATTTATTTCTGTGCAAAATCATTCTATACGGGCCGTATAACCTTATACGGCTCGTATACACTAGGGATGTAAAAATAAGATTATAAAGGTGTGTGTATAGAATCAGCCTTTTAGATTGCGTTTTAGACTTTTTGGGATACATACCACTATTCTTTTTTTATTATTATTTTTGTTTCAGTATAATAAATATGAAGATCATGCTTGATTTGATGTGTATTATGCTTCTCTAATTATACATACTGAACATGCAAAACCTATTTAATTAATTTATTATTTTGTTTTTGACAGTTAGCAAAATACCTCTTTTAATTAAGTTAATTGCTCGAACTTAATGAGTTTTGTGTTTTAATTTTTATGATTTTTATCTTTGATTTGTAGTTTTATAAGTTTAAAAACACACCTATAATTATATGTGTAAAAATGCATTTTATAAAACACAATGAAAAAACACATTTTTTTGTGTTTTTGATCCATTACGTTTTAATAAAACTATGAAAAACACATTTTTCTATGTTTTTTAATCCATTGCAGTTTACAAAAGAACACTTTCTTTTGTGTTTTTAGTCAATTGTGTTTTAAAAATAACACTTTCTTTTATGTTTTTAATCAACTGCGTTATAAAAAAAAAGACTTTCTTTTGTGTTTTTTGTCCATTACATTTTGTAAAAAACACTTTCTTTTGTGATTTTAGTTCATTACGTTGTAGAAAACACACTTTCTTTGTGTTTTTAGTCTATTGCGTTTTAGAAAAAAAAAAAACACATTTTTTGTGTTTTTAGCCTATTATGTTTTAGAAAATACATTTTCTTTTGTGTTTTTTGTGTTTTTAACCCACTGCGTTTTAGAAAATACATTTTCTTTTGTGTTTTTAGTAATTGCGTTTTAGAAGAAAAAAACAATTTTTTTTGTGTTTTTAGTGTATTGCATTTTAGAAAAAAAAAACACATTAGAGTCCATTGTGTTTAAAAAAACACATTTTTTGTATGCTTACAGTCCATTGTGTTTTACACATTTGGGCTATCGAAAACTTTTTTAAAAAAAATATAGTAATAGTGTACTCGTTTTAAAGATAAAAAATCGCTCGTTTTATGGTGTGATTTTTATGAAAAAAATAAAGTCGTATGAAAAAGTTATTAACGTTTTAAAAACGAGTGAGAATTGGATGAGCGAGAAACTATTGACTTAATGGACTAGTATACCCCTAAAAATCACACTCACCTCCTATTTTTTTTTATCAATTCTACCCATTTAATCCAAGCCTTAATTGATGGTTAAAATTACTTTATAGTCTTCCTACCAAATAAACTTACTATTATATCTTGACTCACATTTTTTAATCTTAAAGAAAACATGGCTAAATAAACGGATATTATATATTTTGTTAACCACCATAACTCCGTTTAGATCCGCTGGCACACACATGTGACAACGGATATTATATATTTTGTTAACCACCACAACTACGTTTACATACGCTGGCACACATGTAACGATGCAAACGTTTTAAGTTACTAAACTATTTGTCACCTACCTTCACCATGTGGTCGTATAACGTGAAAATAAAAATATAATTGTTTAAGTTTTTCTTATTATTAAAAGTACATACATAGATAAATGTTAAAGAAACAACAATCGTAAATAGAAATTCACCATGTGGCCATATTTATTTAATTAAAGTGGAAATTACATTAGATGGCGATTAAATTTTAATGTAGTTTTCATGCTTTTACATTAGATGGCGATTAAATTTTAATGTAGTTTTCATGCTTTTTGTTTTTTATTGTCTAATTTTAAAGTTTCCGCTTTTTCTCTTTTCAATATAATTTTTGAAAGATTAATTACGATTTTGGCATCTGTAGTTATATCACTTTTATCATTTTAGCCCAAAAAGTAAATTTTTAACATTTAAGCCTCCAACATCTTTTTTCTAACCATTTTGGCCCCTAAAAGTAAATAGATGGGATTAGTGTTAGGGCCAAAAGGGTTAGGAAAAAGACATTGGGGGCTCAAATATTAAAATATTGTTTGTGGGTTAAAAGGATAAAACTGATATAAGCACAGGGGCCAAAATCGCAGTTTACTCTTTTTGAAATTTTATTTTAACCCTGATAGTGTTTGCATGTGTTTAACATTTCATCAACATTTTTTAATTAATTTCTTATGATCATTTGTAATCAATTTATCTTAGTTTTTTCTGTTAAATTTAAATCCTTTAAAACTTAAAAGAATAATTATAATTTACAAGAATAATATCAAACATTCTTATTATATTTGTAATTAATAACTTTTTCTGTTTTTTATCGGCTTAAATTTTGTCATCATTGAGATTTGAGTACTCACCACATGAAAAGACAAAGCCTTATTTAAGGGAAAATCACGAAACTAGCCTTGACCACGCCGTTTTTTCAATTTTGGCCAATTGACCCGGCTCCACGAGCCGGCACCGTCAACTGAACCGGCTCAAGGAGTTCCTTCAACGATGACCAATCTGATGGAGACACGTGTCCGACAAACGGCTCGGATCAGCTGACACGGCTCCGAGCAGGTGAACCAGCTCGAACCTTGTGTTGTGCCGGCTCGTAGCATACCTGAACCGGCTCGAACCTTGTGTTGTGCCGGCTCGTAGCATACCTGTGCCGGCTCGTAGCATAGTGCAGTCGCCGGCGATAACTGTGGTCGTCGAAGGAACGGTGACCAGAGGTGTGATCGGAGATGTCAGAGTTGCAGGTTAACGATGGTGGTTGACGGAGACGGATTGGATGGCGACGGAGAAGATGGATGGACAGGTAGTTGATTAAGACGGTGATGAAGGTTGATGTCGTGGCTGAAAGTTGCAGGTGAAGTGTAGGTGGGTTTGTCGGCAGAGGAGGGAAGGAGGAAAAGGGGGTGGCGTTTTGGTTCGGCTGTTGTAGTGTTATGGTGGTTTGGTGGAGGTGGGTATGGGTTAAGGAGGCGGAGCAGTGGTGGTGGAGGTGATGGTGGCGGTGGAGGTGATGGTGGCGGTGGAGATGAATGTGTTTCTCTCTCACAGACAAACACACACTGAACTTGGAGCCGTTTCAGAGAGAGAGAGAGCACAGAGAGAGAAGATTGAGGGGATTGAGTGTAGAAGTGGAGAGAGAAACACATTCATCTATGTAGAGACTAGGGGACAAATGGACACGTGGCAAAAAACGGTTGGTTGCTTGAAAGGATTTTTTGAGCCGGGTGGGGATTTGTGAAACGACATTTTATGGGGTGTCAACAGGCTATTTTTGAAATTTTGACCAAGTGTTGGCTATTTTGGTGATTTCCCCCTTATTTAACACCTTATACCAATAGGGTAAAAATCCTTTTAATATCTCTCTGTTAACTTGAAAAAACTATATATGTGATTAGGTTTAGTTTTTAGTTTATTATTTAACTAGGTTATAATCTCGTGTATTACACGAGTTAAATAAATAAATTTTATATACTAAATAATAAAATAATATATCTTTAAAAACATTTTTTATTACACGGATTGAATAAATATAATTTTATATATTAAATAATAAAAAGTTATATCTATAGGAACCATATTGTACGGGTTGAATAAATGCTATTTTATATACCAAATAATAAAAAAAAGTTATATCTTTAAAACCACGTATATTACACAGGTTGAATAAAGTAATATTGTTTACCAAATTATAAGAAAAGTTATATCTTTAAAAATCCTCGTGTATTACACGGCTTGAATAAATATGATTTTATATACCAAATAATAATAAATTTAAATTTAAAAAAACTAATGGATATGCTTGCTACGCAATAGATATGCTGATTGCAGAGATGATTATTGAAAAGAAGATAAAATGGTCAAACATGTTATTTAAGAAGCAAATAAGCAATCATTTAAGTGATAAAATATAAATTATATTTAAAAACCCGTAAAATAAATCTAATTGTGAAAGCACTGGATCGATGACGAACATCAAACATTGCACTTGATTCAAGACATGAAGAACAAAATATTGAACAAGATAGAAATACGTAGAAGATGAACCCTTTATATTGAATCAGTCATCACAGATTACATACCAAAGGAGTAAACATCATCTACAAGCTGGTTTAGATCACAAAGATCTAAACCCTAGCTTTCTCTCACTAACACATAGTCTCTATCTCTAGGATGTGCACACCAGGAGGAACAACAAGTGAGAGAGGTGCACAAAGCTTCTTGATCGATCCCTCATCCATGGATGATGCCCTAATCCTATACAACACATATATATAGACTAGGACTATACTCGGACAAACAATCTACACCAAAACCCTGACTTTTGTCCCTAACATAAACCCCTGACCTTTTTCCTAGACATAAAACTTGGACAAAATGTCCCTAGGATAAAGTTGGGACTAACTTTCAACAAAAGTACAATAAAGACCCTAAAGAATGGGAGACATGCACTTATCACCTAAAGTGCACTAACAAACTCCCCTTGGTCTTCATGTGGTCTTGAATTCTTCATTATTGTTGACTTTAACTTGGACTTCTGTTTTGATTAATACGGAACTGATAAGCGACAGTTACCCGGCAGGAACTGCACTTACAGTCTCCCCCTTAACTGTTGCAATCAGTTCTGTCTAACACTGATATCTTCAGTCACCGAATACTGCACTTACAGTCTCCCCCTTGACTGATGATATCATGGCTGCTATCAACTTTGGCTGAGACTTGATCTTTCTGGCAGAGCACAGCGATCTTCAACCCTTCTAATTAAAGACTTGCTGACGATCACTTAAGGACGCTTTGAGAAACCTGAAGAATCCAACATCAAACACTGTAGATCCTCCCCCTCAAACTTCTCCCGAATCAAATTAACGCGAACCGTCTTACAACAACATGTGAGAATATCGCTCGATACATTAATCTTCAAACTTAACCGGTAGAAGAACGAAACGTCGGATTTCCAATGCCTAACATCAAACACTTCAAATTTCGCAAAGACATGAAGCTCAGTTCGATAAGTTAATAACAAACTGAACTTTGTAAAAGTACATCCACCATCTTGATCAAAGTCTTCAACCGAGTGTCTGAAATCATTTCATCTCGAATTTTCAAGATCCAATCTTGTATCTTCACGAATCCACCAATTACCCGATGACTTTCGTCTCCAATCTCCCCCTCAATGTAAGAACCCCTATTTCGAGAATCCGATCAGTCACCAACTTGGAAGAGGGACCAAGAAGACTAATCTTCTCTACTCTAACCGGCATACGATAAAGGCTTGACCTTCAACTAGTTGCCAAAAGAACAATTTGCTTCATCACGTCAACACTTGATTAAACCTCGAACAAACTTGACAAAACTCAAGCATACACTAGCTCTAACTTGCTTCATGTTTTAAACACTTCGCCACCGGTAAGATTAACACTAGGTTAATCTCAAAGACAGTAAACATGAACTTGTTTCGATGTAGCACCACGAGCTTTTGATTTACAAAGAAAACAGGAATTTCACAAAATTTTTACTCCCCCTATTTCTTTGTAAATAATACAAAAGTCCAACCAAGTCTTATTCTCTTCACCTCCTCACTTGATCCGGACAACATAAGTACCATAAAACTTTTCGATAATCCGAAACCAACTTCAAGTTTCCAAACTACGCATAATTCTGACTCTTAGTTAGTTATCCGGTACCCCAGGTAACCCGGAATAACTAGAAAAACTCCGAACATGCACAGCTCGAAACTTCCGAACACCACAACCTTCTAAATTTAGCTAAAAATCCGGTACCCCAGGTAACCCGGAATTCTAGAAAATTTGGAACTCGTAAAACCCAGAAGCTCTTGAAACCTCGGATCAAATCATTGAGCAGTACTTAGGGTACAAAGGAATTCCAAACAAGCAAGGAATTAAAGGAAACTCTGAAGAAACTCGGAACTAGTTAAGCGAATCAATATTGAACTCGCAACTGAATCAATATTGAACTCGGAACTGAATCAAACCTCGGTACTGAACCAAAGATGAAAAGATTATCACACACACCAGATGGATTAAAACACTGAATCCCAAACCAACAAATGATTTAAAAGACTGAACAAGATTTACAGATTTGAACCATTGAACACAGATATAACCGGTCTGTTGCACCTCAGAAAAATGACTGATCATAACTTGAACACACAGTTAATCAAATTTAGAATCAAATCCTGAACCCGGACAGTCAATTGAAACCACATTTGAACACACTAAAACTCGGATACTTAACAAAATATCGGAGATACAACTTAACTGTATTGTGGATTAAAACTTGGTAACATTGAAACTCAGACTGATGCAAAACTCGGACTGTTGCAAAACTCTTAAAAACTCGGACATATTAGAATTTGTACAGTAATATATGGACAAAACTCGGAACCCACTAAGCCTCGGACAGTTTAACTGAACCAAAAACTCGGACCTGCAGTTTAAACATGTGACTAAAGTTCGGAAACGTCCAAAACTCAAAACTCGGAACTGATACAACTCGGAGCTGAGTAAAACTCGGAACTGAATTGAATACTCGGAACCAGTGACTCGGAACTGTGTAGACTCGGACGGTTAAAGGACTGTTAAATCATATAACCAACACAATAAGTCGAAAACATTTTGAACCTGCTAATACGTGGACGAAACACGGAACAGAAAACTCAGAACTAAACCAACAAAACTATACAACTATGTGTAAAGTTGAAATTCGGAACAAGGCATAACAGTTTGAAACTCGGAATACAACTGAAATGTTTTCAAAGACTGAAACTCGGTAGGAACTAAAACTCGGACCAGTGTGACTTCACATTATCAATAAAACTCGGACACTGGTAGACAAGAACAAAACTCGGACCATGGCAAACCTCAGAACTTGAAAAACTCAGACAGAAACCTTGTTTCAAAACTCGGATCATCACATTTCAAAACTCGGAATAAGTTTCACAGTTTAAAAGGAAAAACCTCGGACACTGTTTGAAAGTGTAAAACTCGGAAATATGTTGATTTAAACCTGCAAAACTCGGACTCAGATAGACGGTTCAAAAACTCAGACGGTTCAAACTCGGACTGTTAACATTAAAACCAAATATGAAACCAAAACTCAGAACTCTAGTTTGATTAAAAACTCGGAACTTGAGAGGGTTCAAAAATTCGGAGTATTAAAAACTCGGAATACTAGAGGATCCAAATATTCGGAGTAGGTTGATGAGAGTGTAAAACTCAGATTCAATAACCAATCTCCGGACTCTCCCCAGTGTGACTTCACACTGGTTCACCAAAACCCCGGAAACGCAAACACAGAGTTTTAAACTCAGACAAACCTTTTTGGATCAAAACCCTAGATCTCCAAAACCCAGCAGTTCTCTCCAACACAACTCGAATTTCTTCATATCTGGACCAAAATCTTCACGTCTTCAAGATGTTTGGCGGAAACAAACATCAAATCAAGAGCAATGGTGATTCAGAAGGCGGTTAGACCATTCTGAATCGGTAACCATGCTCTGATACCACTGTGAAAGCACTGGATCGATGACGAACATCAAACATTGCACTTGATTCAAGACATGAAGAACAAAATATTGAACAAGATAGAAATACGTAGAAGATGAACCCTTTATATTGAATCAGTCATCACAGATTACATACCAAAGGAGTAAACATCATCTACAAGCTGGTTTAGATCACAAAGATCTAAACCCTAGCTTTCTCTCACTAACACATAGTCTCTATCTCTAGGATGTGCACACCAGGAGGAACAACAAGTGAGAGAGGTGCACAAAGCTTCTTGATCGATCCCTCATCCATGGATGATGCCCTAATCCTATACAACACATATATATAGACTAGGACTATACTCGGACAAACAATCTACACCAAAACCCTGACTTTTGTCCCTAACATAAACCCCTGACCTTTTTCCTAGACATAAAACTTGGACAAAATGTCCCTAGGATAAAGTTGGGACTAACTTTCAACAAAAGTACAATAAAGACCCTAAAGAATGGGAGACATGCACTTATCACCTAAAGTGCACTAACAAACTCCCCTTGGTCTTCATGTGGTCTTGAATTCTTCATTATTGTTGACTTTAACTTGGACTTCTGTTTTGATTAATACGGAACTGATAAGCGACAGTTACCCGGCAGGAACTGCACTTACACTAATTTAAAAAATTAAGACTTTGCTATTATTAGTAAAATCAATGATTTTATATTTGTTATTTTATTTGGTATTATTTTATTAAAAAGTGCATATTATACATATAATTATATTATGTTTTAAGTTATTGATGTCATCCAAAATATTTTTTTTGATTTTATGTCTAGCATTATATATAATATGGTAAAAGTTTAAATTTTATTAGAGATAATTACATCATCAAATAGAATAAGAGTAAATTTGTATATTACAAATAAAAAATAGGTATCTGTTATATGATATAGAAAATCAAATAAATAATATTATAAATGAGAAGTATACATTAAATTTAAACTAAATAATAATTATCTATAGTTAAGTAGAAGAGATTAAACAAAATAATATTTATTAGGAGAGTTATCTATAATTAATTATAAGAGATTAAACTAGATAATAATTATCCATAAAATATTAAACTAAATAATATTTAGTAGGAATATTATCTTTAATTAATTAGAAGAAATTAAACTAAAATAATAATTATTCATAAGACATGACCTAATACGATGACAAGTGTCCCCCAAATAGTGTCTTTTATTATATAGTACTAGCGGTAAGACCCGTGTGCAAACACGGGTCGTTTCTTAGAAAACCATGCATAACACATTTAAAATAGAATTTAAAAAACCAATTCAAACTGCTATACCAAACCTTAACGAACTAATGTTTTAAAATAGAATCGTGTGAATAAGTTTTGTTTCGCGTCTTCTTTCATTTGCTTCAGCTGAATCTGCATGGCTTGAATTAGTACATATTTGAATTTTTAATAACTTATTTTCGTTTACTCAAAATAATTTATACACACGGTTGAGTATAGTTTTTTTATCAGTACCCGATATAAATTTATTGAAATCGGCGTTGTATTCAAAATGGAAAACACGACTATTTTTTGTTAGATGACTTTATTTTTTTGGTTACATCAAACATATGAGTGTTTATGTTTTTCCTTATTATTATAATACATAAGGCTGTAAACGAACCAAGCGTTCAGCGAACAGTTCGTAAATCATTCGGCGGGAAGTTCGTTTACGTTACTAAACGAACGAACGAACATGAACAAGAAATTTCGTTCGATTAATTAAATGAACAAACACGAACAGTGGTCTCGTTCGTAAACATTCGGTAACGTGTTCGTGAATGTTTTTGTTATTTTCGTTTATTTATATTGTTCATTAAAGATTATTGTACATTTCTTTATTTTATTATCCTTACAAATAGAATACGAAACCTCATTTCCATCATGTTTATGCACCATTTCCCTTTTTTTCTCATTATTCACATCAATGAATATTATCGACATTTGTTAAACGATTAGGGCTTTACCAAAAATAAAGTTCTAGCACTTCTCCCCCCACTATTGACCTTTAACCTCTACTGATTTAGTTAGTTTTGTTTGTGTTCGTAAATGTGTTCATTTCCTTAATGAATGAACACGAACATGACGTCTTAATCAGTGATGTTAAAAAAGAACGATCGTAAATAGAAATTCACTATGTGGCCATTATATTATATACATATTATTGATGAAGCTTGATGAACAGTACTATTACTTTTCTTTTTTTTTTCCTTTTCCTTTTTGTTTCTTTTATTTCTTTTTTTTTTTTTTTTCCTTTTTCCTTTTATAATTTTTTTACTTTAGTGTTTTTTTTTTCCCTTTTGGTTGGTTTTTATTATTTTAATATTATAACAATAACATCACTTAGAGATGAGCAAATGGTATCGGGTATCAGTACTGAACCGTTATCGATACCGAATTTATCAAACCGGGTACTTTTTTGTATCGATTCGGTACCGCCTTTTAACATTTTCGGTAACGGTACAGTACCGGTTTTTACCCTCAAATACCGGTACCGTACAGGTATCGAACCGGTACCGTACCGGGTATATTCGGTACCAGTACCGGTTCCCATTTTCCCCGGTTTTCGGTGCCGGTACCGGTATTTATGGGTAAAACACCGGTAAGTACCAGTATCGGTACCCAACCGGTGTATTCGGTACTGGTACCGATACCAATTTTCCCCGTTTTAAGTACCGGTACCGGTTCAGTACCGAACAGGTACCGTGCTCATCCCTACCGTATCGTACCGAGCATTTTCGGTGCCGGTACCTACTTTCGATGATTTTCGGGATCGGTACTTTCGGTGCCCTTACCGGTACCGAGCTCATCCATATTTTAACGTGTTAGTACCGTAATAACTGAACTGAAAACAAACGAATTTCCAACGTGTAAGACTTGTGGGTCCTACTATTATAAATAAGATTATTTAAAATCGTTTTTTAGGACGAAGTGACTGTCGTTACCACGTCATTTTTATCTATGTTTTGATATTCGGTATCTGCTTGTCGTTCCCGGCACACGTTTTGCAGACACTGGATCCCCGCCGCAACGCGCGGGCGAAAATAACTAGTATTTAATTAAAGTGGAAATTACATTAGATGCCGATTAAATTTTAATAAAGTTTTCATGCTTTTTGTTTTTTATTACCTAATTTTAAAGTTTTCGCTTTTTCTATTTTAATATAATAATTTTGAAATTTTATTTTTACCCTGATAGTGTTTGCATGTGTTAACTTTTCATCAACATTTTTTATTAATTTCTTATGATCATTTGTAATCAATTTATCTTAGTTTTTTTCTATTAAATTTTAATCCTTTAAAACTTAAAAGAATATAATTATAAATTAAAAGAATAATATCAAACATTCTTATTATATTCGAAATTAATATCTTTTTCTGTTTTTTTTCTATCGGATTATTTTGTCATCAATGACTAATGCGATTTGAGCCCTCATCACATGAAAAAACAAAGTCTTATCCATCACCTTGATACCATTAAAACAAAAATCCTTTTAATATATTTCTCTGTTAACTTGAAAAAACTATATATGTGATTGAGTTTATTTTTTAGTTAATTATTTAATTTGATTTTTTAATAACTTAAAAAACTATATATGTGATTGAGTTTAGTTTTTAGTTTATTATTTAATTTGATTTTTTAATAACTGAAAAAACTATATATGTGATTGAGTTTAGTTTTTAGTTTATTATTTAATTTGATTTTTGAGTAAATTACAAGTTTTGTCCTTTATGTATGTCCCAAATTGCAGGCGCTGTCCTTTGTCTTTAAAATTGATGAGTTTTGTCCTTAATGTTTGCAAATCTTGCACGTTATGTCCTTTAGGCCAAACCTAGTTAAATTTTTTGGTTAAATCAAATTACAAAAGGGTATTTTAGTCTTTTTGCCCATTTATTGAATATTATTTAAAAAATAAAACAATTATTATTATTATTATTATTATTATTGTTATTGTTATTATTATTATTGTTATTATCTCTTTACACCACCACCACCACCATCAACCCACCACCACTACCTCAACCGCCATCAACCACCCACCACCATCACCCGTCAGCCACCCACCTACCAATATATTCGTTCAACCTAACCCCATATGCGTATCACAAATCTACAATTATTGCATCTTTTAAACAAATTCAAATATCCAAAACATATGATTTATGAATGCTGAAGCAAGAAAGTCTAACAAAGCTAAATTAAAAAAATTTCATTATCTCATCAAAATATCATAGTTTAGCAAATGAACGGAGACAAATTTCATATCCAAAACAAAATAATCAGATCTCACTCTACCAAATTCTTAATCAAATAGCTATTAATCTTCAATAGAGTCCTAAGAAAAACATTCTGAGTAAAAGGAGATCGACCCCCCAGGTACAAAATTTGTTTCAATTATGTCATTTAGCTCCTAAAAACAGAACACTTTTGTTAAGTGTTCAATAGATATTAACTTCCTGTTCTTTTCATCTTTATTTCAAAAGAATTATAACTATTAGGTATATAATCCAAACCCCCTTTTTTGCTCAGATCTGTTATCGTCACATCCCCCAAATCGATGATGTTCTTGTTGATCGAGTCCTAAATCGATTGCATCGGACATCATTGTTCAACCATCTGCGCCGACAATCACTTTCAGTTTAGGTCCTGGTTCAATCGATTAGGGGTTCACGGCGGACATCTCCCAAATCGATGATGTTCTTGTTGATCGACAACCATCTGAACAAAGGGGTTCACGGCGGAGAATGAACGAGAAGGGGGTGAAGTTTGGTTGGTTTTGTTCAGGTGGCCGGAAATTGTAGGAGGTGATGGTGGTGGTGGTTGTGGTGGCTGGGAATGAGGAGAGAGATCAGATGAGAGTGAGAACATGAGAGAGAGAGAAATGGCAGATTTTTGTATTTATAAATTTTTTTTATTTTTTTTACAAACTAACCCCTAAACATAAACTGTTTTACACAATAGCCCCTAAAGACATGAAATGACAAGAATACCCTCATGTGCCTTGCACATGATCAGTTTTAACCAAAAAATCTAACTGGGTTTGGCCTAAAGGACATAACGTGCAAGATTTGCAAACATTAAGGACAAAACTCATCAATTTTAAAGACAAAGGACAACGCCTGCAATTTGGGACATACATAAAGGACAAAACTTGTAATTTAATCTTGATTTTTTAATAACTTCGTTTACTTAAAATAATTTCTATACACGGTTAAGTATGGTTTTTTTTATCAACACTCAATGTAAATTTATTCAGTGGCGAAGCTTGAGATTTCCAACCGGGAGGGCGGAAGTCACCGGCGAAAAAAATTTCTATAAAACTGGGGGGTCGAAAACGTAGATACCCAAAAATTTATATACAAAAATTACATACTCTCCACTACTGGGCGAAAAGTTCGGGGGGTCGGTCGCCCCCTCCCGCCCCTTAAAAGCTTCGCCCATGAATTTATTGAAATCGAAGTTGTATTCAAAGTGAAAACATGACTCTTTTTTGTTGTTACATCAAATAATAGCGCTATGGGCTTTCGTTTTTATATATTTTTAGATCGACATAAAACATGCGTCAATATCTTATTGAGCGTATGCCGACTTTATATTTTTAGTTTTGTGCTATCAGTTACTATTCTGAATGCGAGTATTGTACTGATACCGTAATGAACAGAACCAATACTGGCTGAATGTACGCCGCGTAACAAGAATGAATATACTAGTTAGATTTAGGTATGTTTGTTTTGCAGGAGTGAGAACCGAAATGGAACGAATTATTGCGGGGGAATGAAAACAATATGTTTGGTTGGTCAAGGTTATGGAATCATCCATTGCATAAAGTATTCTATTCCCTCTAAAAACCTCAAATTAATTCCATCCACCCTGTGTTTTCTTTTTTACCTTTTGCAATTTTAACCCTACATAATTTGTTTTTTTAACTTTAACCAAAAACTTTTCACTATTTTCAATTTAACTTCACAACTTTTGTCACTTATACTTTTCATCTTTCGCAAATTTTCGTTTTACGTATAGTTCTAAATTTTTCAAGTTAATACGACGCAACGTGCATGTGTGGTTCAACGTTTTTACCTCTATTTTCCCATGTTTGGCAGGTTTGTCGCAACACGCATACCCTAGGTCAAGTCAGTGTTGGTGGTCGATGAGGGTTGTGTGACATTATTACTATTTGACACTGTTTTACGCCCCGCCGCAACGCGGGGTGTGCTTTGGGGGGTTTTTCAAATAAAAAATAGTTATGCATATGGTTGTCGTAACGTTGGCTTTGGGGGTTTTCCAGAAAAAAAAAAGTTTTTTTTTTAACTTTTCACTCAAAAGTATTTCATAAATTACTTTTAACCCAAAACTATTTGTTTTATTACTTCTAACCCAAAACTTTTTATCTTTTGCAATCTATCTTCATAACTTTTTTTACTTTCAACTTTGGTCATTTATAGTTTTCATTTTCCGCAAATTTTTCGCTTTATGCTTGGTTCTAAATTTTGTGACTTAACACATCGCAACATGCGTCTTTGGTTTAACGTTTTTACGTTTCGTTCTAAATTTTGCGAGTTAACATGATCCAATGTGCGTGTATGGGTGAACGTTTTTAAATCGTCTATTTTTTTCCCCGTTTGACAGGTTTAACATAACGTGCGTGTCCTAGATCGACTTAGTTATAACCAAAGAATCCTCGTCGCATTGTGGCGGGTCGCAATCCTACTTATTCTTATTTTATAACCAATAAAGTATCACGCTCTATTTACAAGTTTTATTGATTATACAATCATGTGTGTATTTATATAGACACACCTACATAATCATATATCCGATTTTTTTTACCAACCATATAAATATTCTATTATTATTATTTAAAATAAATATAATTAGTGAATTACAAAATTATTCTAACTAGCATTAAGTGCCCCGCGTTGCGGCGGGGCATAAACTATGCCAAGTAGCACTAATGCTACACAACTACCAGCGACCAACAACACCAAAAAAACTCGTAAAAACAAAATAAACCAAAAGGAAAAAGTAACACCGAATGAAAAGCATATGTAAATTCGTTGAATCACGCATGCCCGTTGCGATATGATAATGCGAAGAAATTAGACTGTAACGTAAAAATAGAAAATAATAACTAAGTCGATCTAAGACCACACGCATTGCGACGAACCTGTCAAACAGGGAAAAATAGACGCGTTGTGACAGTCCTGTCAAACGGGAAAAAATAGACAAAAAAATGTTGAAACCCACACGCACGTTGCGGTGTGTTTACCCGCAAAATTAGAACGAAACGTAAAACGAAAAAATTTGCAAAAGATGAAAAATACGGGGATCAAAGTTGAAAATAAATATATGTTGGGGTTAAATTGAAAAAGATAGAAAAATTTGTGCTAAAAGTAAAAAATAAAACCAAAGATGTTAAAATGCAAAAAATGAAAACATTTGGATTAAAAGTGAAAACTTAACATTTTTTTTTTGAAAAACTCCCTAACCTTATATTACAACCCACTAAAGCACCAACATGTTACAAATTTATAGTATGGTAATTTAAACAATTATGTATATAGATATATAGGTGAAGTATAGGAAGAAAACTCACTTGAGTTGAAAAAACTCAAGAAAACCCTATGCAGCGTCTTATTTTTTCTAAAAGAAATAGGGAATGTAACATACATATATTTGAACATTTTTATAAAAGAAAATGTAAAAAGTGACGACTAGTTTTTAACAAAAAAATTTCAAAATCTGTATGTTACATTTTTTGACATATATATTATGTAACATGGAATGTTTAACACTTAAAAAAAACTACTTGGCGTTTTTGTTTTTGTTTTTCTTTAACAAAAATGTTCAAATATATGTATGTTACACTCCCTATTCTCTTAGAAAAAAATAATAAAAATGTTACATAGGGTTTTATAAGGGTTTCTTGAGTTTTTTCAACTAAAGTGGGTTTCCATTTTATCATTCTCCTATATATATATATAGGGGTATGTTCATTATTGAACAACCCTTTTATGATGAATACTAGTGAACTAATCATAGCCTTTGATTATCAATACACAAGATATATATATATATATATATATATATATATATATATATATATATATATATATATATATATATATATATATATATATATATATAGGGGTATGTTCATTAGTGAACAACCCCTTGTACTAAATACTAGTGAACTAATCATAGCATTTGATTATCAATACACACGTGTATACACTAGTGTATTTTACGATTTGATGATATAAATCAATGGCCATGATTTGTTCACTCAGTTCACAAATACACTAGTGTTCACTCTAGAACCCCACCCTATATATAAGTCTCGGATTTATTTTTATAAAAAAATAAATATGTTTATTAGTTTTTATAAAAACAGCTAAATAAATAATAAGATTATAAAGTTGTTTATAAAACCTATAGAAGTATATATCTTATTAAAGAAAATATAAAATTTAAATTAATATGTTAAATGATTCAAAAACCAAGGGCCAAAGTGTAAGATTTTTTAGAAAACCCTACAATTGCCCCCCCCCCCCCCAACTTTTCCTTATGTCTTTTTCAGTTCACCAGCCCCGACCAAACATTCGACAGCTCCGGCGATGATCAAGTTATTACCACCAAGTCGATACTTTCAATTTATCGCAGTCGATAACATGTAAATGAAATATACGACTTCAATTCAGATCCGACCAAATCGCGAATATCCCGGCAACGCAAGATTGGTTACATTACGACTCAATAATTCCATTATTTTTTATATTATCTCCAATTAACACAAAATTCGAACATAACTTACTAATTCATTCGACATTAAACAGGTTATATGCTTTCAAATGACATCTAATTCTAACAAAAAACTACAACTAATGCCACATGTCATTTTCATATTCAAAATTCCAACTAATGCCACAGGTATTTTCTTCTTCAAATCATTATTAATATTATTTAATTAATATCTAATTCTAATTCATTATTATTAATAATATTATGCTATTAGTATCAATTAAAATTCAAGATTGATGGTTAAAAAATACTTAAAGTTTTTATTAAAAGAATACTTCAACTTTTTTTAACGAAAGTTATGTATAATTTTTAAACCTATGATTTTAATACTTTAATGAATAATTATGCTTAAGTTTTTTCATATGATCTATAATTTTCATATTCCACATATTAATTAGTGTGGTTTTCGATTTATTCTTCTATTTCACAATAATTTATCTTTAAGGTGTAGTGTGGCTTTCGATTTATTCTTGTATTTCACAATAATTTATCTTTAAGGTGAATATTATGAACTACACGGGTCAATCACATATTTGTAATATGATTTTTGTTTCTTTTTTAATGGGTAGTGTTTGAATTTTATTTTTCCTTCTTTTCAGGTTGTAACGGGTACATGTCAAAACAGGTGATTTTTTACGGGTCGAAAGGATTTGTGTCATATTAGGCCAACGTTTCAACACCTTTTGTGCATTCTATTTTTATATATATACACATTTTGTAATGTTTGATGTATTATTTATGAGTAGCGAAAACATATTACTAAAAGTATGATATAAGATTTCTTTTTAATAAAACGATTAAGAACATTTTATTACTCAGTTGAATCTTTTCGACAAAATACGACTCTAATTGATCGTTTCCACTATCATATGTAAAAGTCTAATTTCAGACATGTGATGTATTGAGAGATTTATAAATAATATATATATATACACACACACACAATTCTGTAATACACGGATCCATAACCTAGTAATAGTAATAATATCATTAAAAAAAGTACAAGCAAACTCTTAAAATATAAAGAACACACAAAATTTAACGGAAGAGATGTGAATGTTCTCTCACATTCTTTTCCCTATCTCCATTTCTATATACATTAAAAATCACTACTTTTTTCTCTCAGTTTCAATTAAATAATATTCTTTATACCTTTATCATTACTCTCTCTTTCCTTACTCACAACTATTTTTTAAAAAATATTAAAAAAATAATGAGGGTGGACAATATTCCTCAGATATACATATGAATAGTAACATTTTCTCTTTGTTCCACTTACAACCCCTCACAACACTTTTTATAATCGAGTTAACTTCTGTTTTGCTCCATGTGGTTTGGTCGTTTTAACGTTTTGCGCCAATCCTTTAAAAATAGTCATTTTGCTCCCCGATCTTTCTAACTTATCACCATTTCGATACCCGCCTCAAACGACATCCATTTCCATTGTTAAACCTTGATCATGTGCCCCTCACATAAGGGCATTTTAGTCTTTTCCAATCCAAATTTTTTATCCTTTTTGTTTTATTTTTAATTCATTTTTGTATTCTTACTTATGTATATATGCATACTATACACAAATCTGTCTTTCTCCTAGCACCACCACCAAACACCACCTGCCACCAACATCTACCAACTACCACCACCTTCAACTACCATCAGCCTCCGCCACCACCCGCAACTACCTATAATCACAACCACTCTATCTCTCTCTATAATAAACCTACCATCTTCTTCATTGATTTTTTCACCACAAACCGACCACCACCACCATGTGCCGCCACCACCACCCTCTACTATATCTCTCTCTGTTTCTATCTCTCTCTCACATACACACACACGAGCCCAACCATCAGACCAGCAGATCTGTTCCGGTCACCACTTCTAGATCTAAAACCAAGATGTGAAGATCAAACCCCTAACCATCCAACAACACAAACAACTATAATGATGATAATGGTGTGTCTAGCGCCTGCAATGACGATGATGGATAGGGTTTTAGAGTTTTGGCTGGGGTTTTAGTGATGATAATGAACCCCTGAACATTGAACCCTAACTATCCAACAACACAATTTTGAGTATCACCAGATTTGTTGTGAGTTTTTGAGTTTTGTTCAAGCATAAATGGCTCTCACTTGCGTCTTTATCATCGACGGTTTGGTTTCAGATTTGTGTGTGTGAATTGTGGACATCACCAGATCTGTGTGTGAAGAAGATGATGGGCGTCGATTTAGTTTCATATCTGAAAAAGTTGTTGAGAGAAAGGAAGATCTGAGAGCGTTCTTGAGAGAAGGGAAGCTGAGAGATGCATAGAAAGACAAATGGTGGGTAGTCTTTGGATGGCCGGAAATCTGGGGTGGCCAATAGTGGTTGGGTGGACCGAAATCTAGGGTAGTTGGTGTCTGATGGCTGATAATTTTTATGGTGGGATGGTAGAGAGAGGATAAAGTTTGTGGTAGGTAGTTTGATATTAAAATAAAAAGTTAAGTGCTTATTTGTAAATTACCAAAATACCCTTATGATTACATGTAAAATTACTAAAATACCCGTACTTTTAACTGAGTTTGAGGCGGTGAGCAAAATTGTGATAAGTTAGAAAGATCAAGGAGGAAAATGGCTATTTTTAAAAGATTGAGACAAAACCTTTTAAAACGACCAAACCACGGGGAGCAAAACAGAAGTTAACTCTTTATAATATGTACAATCCAAATACATAAAAATAGGGGAAGGGATGTGAATCTTCTAAGAGCTTTCACATCCAACCTCCCATTTTTTTAATGTATATTACACCAAAATTATTATCTTTTCTTTTTCTTTTTCTTTTTCTTTTCAATTAAATAATACTTTTTAATAGCTTTATGTTTGTATTTTCGCTCTCTTTCATTAGCAACCATTTTCAAAATATATTAAAGATATATAAATGGTGAAAAATGTCATCTCAAATTCATATATATATGTATTAATTTATATCACTTAAATGAATAGTACCTTTTTGTCTTTTGTGATTTATTCTTTTATATTTTTTTGCTTTACATAATAAACTTAAAAGAGTTTAAATTTTTTATTAAATTTTTTTTTTACGTTTTTTTCCGGATTTGATCGTTTTAGCATGGTGTATGCTGATCACATTTGGTTTATCAGGTTTTTTTACCCTCTCAACTTTCTCTCTTTTCTACTCACAATCACTTACAACAGTGGCGGAGCTACCTTATGCCGGGGGGCAACGCCCGCTACGGCTTGGCGCGGAAAAATTTGGAAAAATTAGTGTAAATTTTGGAAAAATTTGAGGTTTTTTCGATTTCGTTACGGCTTATTTATAAAACGTTACGGCTTGGCGGATTTTCTAGATCCGCCGCTGACTTACAACTCCCTATAATCACTTTTTATAAAATAAAAACCTTCCTCACTTAATTTTGGGATGCTCAATATCTTCAAAGTCAGAATTCAAAATCGGAGGCTATAGATAAACTCTAAACTAATCAAAATTATATTCCTTCTACTTAACTTGTTTCTGACACTTTCATCTTTTTCCAATGTGTCCGTATTATATAATGGGTTGTAAAGTTAGTTGAAGTCTGAATTCTCAATTAAAAATATTTATTGTTAAAGCCTGAATTTTCAACTATAATTTAAAATAATGTGGTGATATAAACAAACCAGAAAATAAAATAATAAACGAAGCACGACAAAAAGAATTTTAGTTGTTAAATAGCCACTCAATGTTAACAATGCTAGTCACATTATGAGTGATAACAAGCAAAGCTAAACTCTGGTTGTTCTGAAAGTGAAGAGTGACCATGGAGGAAACTCATGGAGGAAGTATTATGAGAAGCATTAGTAGAAGTGTGAGTAGGCGAGTTGATGCTGTGTTCTCCGTGAGCAGCAGTCATGGGCGGAGCAGCCACGGCTCTGTGGCGGACGAAGAGGCCTTGAGATGGGCTGCTTTGGAGAAACTGCCAACATACAACCGCATACGAACAACCATCTTCAAGAACAACCTTTCAGCTCATGATCTACAAAGGCAAACACCATCTGATACTTTACTAGTAGACGTAGGAGAGCTCGACGCGAAAGCTCATCAAAACTTCATTGACAAGATCTTCAAGGATACTGAAGAAGATAATGGCAGGTTCTTGAGAAAGCTCAGAGATCGTATTGATAAGTAAGCTAGCCTTTACCTCCATAATCTTTTTTTTTTTTTTCGTTTTGGAATTGATTATTGAAACTGATTGTCTGTGTATTAAGTTTTAGTAATATAAGCTAGCTAGGGGGGATATTCCACGGTCCTCCCAACCGCCAAGGTGATACCACCTCGCAGACCGCCACCCTGCAAGCCTGAGTCTGGGGTAAATCCGCTACCGTAGGGGCATTGGGAGCGAGCCATAGGACTCGAACCCGCCACCTCCGGGTTAGAATGCGGGCAGGTGGCCATTGGGCTGACACCCAATGGTTGTTTATTAAGCTAGCTAAGTGGTCTTAAAGGTGTGAAAGAATTATAGAAAAACACTGAAAATTTGTACTATGAATAATAACTTGCGTGTATTGAAATTGAATAATTGAAAACCAAATCTCTTTGCACATAGGAATCACGATGACAAATTATTATATACATAATTGGTTGATTACTTACCTACAGTAAAACCAATTTTTTTTTTTTTTTTTTTGCATCTCATCCTTCTCAAGTTTCAGAATTTGTCATACACCCCATCAACTTTCTAAATTCTTGTAAAATGTCATTTTGATCCCCCTCAAGTTTTAAGTGCTTATTTTTTATTTACGTGTCGGTATAAATTTAAGTTGGCTTATGTTTCAACATAACATTTTTCAAAAATGAATCATGTTAAATATAGGAATATTGGATTTTAATAATCACAATTATTCGCCGTTGGCCGTCAACAGTCCCAACTTTAAATTAACCACTAACAGTCCTAACAATTAATATATTGGCCTCCAATGAAACCTAACTAAAAGATTTCTAACACCGTTAGTCCACGGTCGCCGGAAAAACATTTTTGTCCATTAAAAGGTTTCTAAAGGTCCGATCTAAGGTTACAAAGAGGTTTGAGACGAAAATGTTGAGTTTTCCAGCTAAAAAGTTGAGTTTTCCAGGCAAAAAGAAGTTTTCCGACAAAAACAGAGTTTTCGGGCGACCTCAATAATTGAGGTTTTTACTAGAAAATGGTTCCTAAAGGTCTGTAATAAGGTTACTAAGAGGTTTGGGACGAAAAGGTTGAATTTTCCGTCCATAAGGAAGTTTTCCGACCAAAAACGTTTTTTCCAGCGACCGGAGACTAACGACGTTAGGATTCTGTTAGTCAGCTTCCATTGGAGGCCAATATGTTAATAGTTGTGCCTGTCAGTGGTTATTTTTGAAGGTTGGACTATTGGCGGCCAACGGCGAATAATTAGTATGATTAAAATCCAATATTCCTTAAAAATAATACGTTTTCAGCAGACGGTATAAATTTGAGTTACTTTGTATTTCATGAGTCATGTCAAATATACTACGTCTTGATACTTATTTTTATTGACGTTTTTAGTTGGTCTACGTTTTAATGTATATGTACATGTCGGTATAAACTTAAGTTTTTTATAGTTCGATGTAATGACATTTTGACCATCTCGAGTTTTGCGTGCTCATTTTTATATATGTGTCGATATAATTTCAAGTTGAAAAATGAACGTTTTTTTTTGCTAAGTTTTATTATAATGGTTCATCTTTTTTCAAATCTTCCATTTTTTTTTTTGTTTTTTATACACGTCGTTTTGTTTAATTTTAATAATTAACGTCTTAAAAAGTGAATTGTTTAAAATGTTTAAAAAACAAACAATTTTAAAAAGAATGATATAAAATGAAGTGTTTAAAAAAAGTTTAAAAGACTAACGACTTTAAAAATAACGATTAAAAAAAACAAACAGTTTAAGAAGAAACAATTTAAAAAACCATACACGGTTTAAAAAAAAAAGTTAAAAAATAATTTTTTAAAATGACTTTGTAAAAACAAACGGTTAATAAAAATAGATATTTGTTTGTATATTTAAAATGTATTTTATTAAATAATAATCTTGAAAATAATGAAATGATAATAAAAACTTGAGTAATTTCATTAATAATCTCTTAAATATTGAAAACTCTTTGTAATTATCAAAAAACAACCTCTAAGGTATATAATGACCTAATTACCCTTACACTTAACTGCAAAGAAGTAACGAAGTTAGTGTCAGGGGCCAAAACCGTTATAAAATGCAACATTGGGGTCTGATATGTCAAAAGAATCTTTTTGGCCTGAAATGGTTAAACTGGCTAAACCTTAGGGGTGAAAAGAGAAATTTACTCTAGATGATAAACTTGACTAAGAACATTCACATTGAAGCCTTCATCTCCTTATATGCAAAAAACACCTTTCTCTAAATTTTGTTAATTTCTTAAAAACATCTCACATCCAACTTTCTATCTCTATTTATTTCTTACTCACAAACAATTATTTTATTATTTTTTCTCTTTCCTACACACTCACTATTTCTTACTCACAAACAATTATTTTATTATTTTTTCTCTTTCCTACACACTCACAATATAAATATAGAGGATTGAATATAAACATCTAAATATAAATGTGTATTTTACTTTCTATATATTTTTCTTTATTATTGAGATTCCAATGTAGTGATGTTTTTATTGTTTTTTCTATTATTTTCTCTAGAGCCTCCTCCAATGTGAATGATCTAACTCCGTTTGAAATTGTTTATAAGAACTATTTATTGTCTAAACCCTAACTTTTCACTTTTTTAAACCCTTTCAGGGTTGGCATCTCTTTACCAACTATAGAAGTTCGGTTTCAGAATGTGACCATAGAAGCAGATTGCTACGTCGGTGATAGAGCGCTTCCAACGCTACTAAATGCTGCTAGAAATTCACTCGAATCGCTTTTGAGTTCTGTTGGAATCCATCTGTCTAAGAAAACCAAACTCACCATTCTTAAAGATGTATCAGGGATAATCAAACCTTCAAGGTACCAAAACTAAGACATGAATACATATATGGTAAGTATATTGTTGAGTGTGTGTATATATATATAAGGATGAACTTGTTATTAATGTTGCAGAATGACACTTCTGTTGGGTCCGCCATCTTCTGGGAAGACGACTCTTCTGTTGGCTTTGGCAGGAAAGCTTGATTCCAGCTTAAAGGTACTCAATATAAACATGTTTTTTAGGGTTTAAAAAATGGTGCCATTTTAGAAAAGCTTAGCAAAAATACTTCCAGTGATTGTTTATATCCAAAAATCAGAAGGAATTTTATGAGTTGAGGAAAGGTGATGAGGTTTTCTAAAGGTGATAATATGAACATTGTCATGTGTGTGTAATTTAGTCAAATTATAAACGATATTCATATTTATATATATTTATTAATTAATATTAATTAATTAATAATTAATTCCTAACACAATAAGCAATAAGGAATAGTAATAGTAATGTTTTTTTCTTTTTGATTTGGCTATAAAACTTTTTCAAAACTTTTTAATTTTAGCCGTATTAGGAATAGTAACATTTGTATTTTGTCTTTTTTGTTGTTTTGTTTTGTTTTATTTTTTTTGGTTTTCTTTATAAAGTAAACTTTAGAGTTTTTCGGTTTTATAATAATACTTTGATTTTTATAATTTTGCCATAAAAGTTAAACGAGTTTAGTTTTTTTATTAGTTTTATGTTTTTATGTGGATTTGGTCGTTGCTCGGTTTCTACTTAGCTTGATATTTGGTAGTCACATTTGGCCTCTCGGGTTTTCTCTTTTTGTGTTTGTTTACTATTTAGCACGGTGTTTGATAGTCACATTTGATCCATCGGGTTTTTTTTTAACACATCTACTTTCTAATACGTGTCGGTATAAATTCGAATTCATCTATTTGTTACGTCACTTGGTGTTAAAAATTTGTGTTTTTATTTTACGTTTTTTTCCGGTTTTGGTTATCGTTGGGTTACTACTTAGCACAGTTTTAGCCCTGCAACTTTTGTAGCACGGTTTTACCAAAATAACTTAACTGTCTTTTTCAATAACTAGATTAATTGAATCGATTATAATTGAAACCAATGAGTTACAAAAACTTAAAAACCAAAATACCGGCTATAGATTTGGTTTTAGGCAATAGCCCAATCGAAGCGAATTGACCCATTGGAGATTTCAATCATAATCTTACTTTATTGACATGTGCCTAATGGCAATTTCTTTCTTAAATCAATCAAATGTTTTATCTCTTCTTTTCTTAATTTGTTAGCCCTCTTATCTGTTTTGTTTACCCCTTCTTTTCTAATCGATAACTCAATTAACTATCAAATCAACTATCTTTTTTAGACATAAAACCCTAACATTTTACTTTAAACGCCCGTAGTAACCAAATGACCAAACCAAATGTGTTACTTTTAACAATTCACATGCACAAACCATGTAATTAACTCAAATAAAAACTAACATTTATTCTGAGAGTATTCACATCGATCCAATCTCTCATTTTACCCTACATTAGACTAAAAATCACTATCTTTTCTCTCTTATTTTCAATTAATACTTTTAATACCTTTATCACTAATTTTCTCTTTCACTCATAACCATTTGCAAAATATATTAAAAGATTATAAAATGTGAACGGTGTTTCATCAAATTCATTAGATGAACAGTAACATTCTATTTCTTCTCTACTCACAATCACTTACAATCATCTACGACCACGTTTCATAAAATAAAAACTTGCCTCACATAATTTGAGGGAAGGGATGTGAATGCTCTCACGTCTGGTTTATCCTTTGTATTCTATCTCTCTCTCTTAAATAAATTTAAGCAACATAGCTTTCTATGTGTAAAATTATAAAACTTTCTATGCAGGGCATCATTCATTCAATGCGTTAAACCCTTTTACATATTAAACAACTCAAGCACTTTTTTCCTAATTATGTTTTTTCTTCTAAAATGACACCATTAAAAGAAAAATTCTCTATAAATATTAACATAAACAAGAACTCTTTGTTAGCTATAATTGTCATAATTAGCTAAACCAACATAGCTAATTAAATATAAACTAAACAGGTTGAAGGAGATATTACTTACAATGGTCATAAGCTAAATGAATTTGAACCAAGAAAGACCGCAGCCTACATTAGCCAGTACGATGTTCATGTTGGAGAAATGACTGTTAAGGAAACCTTTGATTTCGCAGCAAGATGCCAAGGAGTCGGATCAAGAATAGGTAATACTTTTTTTTCAGGAAGATAATGTTGCATTATATATAACACTAAACAATGAAATATAGAATTGTTGGCGGAGCTTGCAAGAAGAGAGAAGCAAGCAGGAGTTTTCCCAGAAGCTGATGTCGACCTTTTTATGAAAGGAACTACCGTAGAAGGATTTGAAAGCAATTTAATTACTTACTATATTCTTAGAGTAAGAAACAACTACCTATTCAAATTCTATTATGTTTATGATCTTATTTGTGCTTATGTTATCTAAACTTTGGATGCTTTCACAAATAACATGATATTCTTGTTAAACAAACACAGATATTGGGTCTGGATATGTGTCGTGACACCTATGTCGGTGATGAAATGAGAAAAGGAATCTCTGGAGGACAAAAGAAGAGAGTCACTACAGGTTAATAATTACCATTAATCAATCAATCTTTATTTTATTTTATGTAAAATTGGAAAAATGATATATTCTATACGTGGTGTGAGGTTTAATTTATTACTAAACACTAAAGTATTACGAGAATAAAAAGAAACAAAAGCTAAATTATTTAAAAATTTATTTTTGAGTTAATTGCCAAAATCATCCCTGAGGTTTGGACAAGTTTGCCATTTTCATACAAAATAACACTTTTGTACTAAATTGCCCCCAACGTTTGTAACTTTTTGTCATTTTCATCCAAACCTCTAACTTAGTTTATTTTTTCTGTTAAGTTGAAGATATTTGGATGAAACTGACAAATATAAAATCATAGGGACGATTTTGGCAATTTAGTCAAACCCTTTTTAATTTTTTTATTTAATTATTTTTGTTACATATATAATAAAAAAGAATATAAATGGAGTTTTTAGAAAAAAAAATTAATAGTTTTGTCACATAATTTTTATAAATTTTCATCTAAATGACTAACTCAGTTTATTTTTTCTGTTAAGGTGAAGGATTTTTAAATTTTATAAATTAAGATAGAAATTAATTTACAGCTTCTTTATATAAATTAGTTTTATAAAGAGAAAATGTCATTGGTGTGCAACACATAACAATCGATTACAACTTTTAGTATTTATCAGTTGTAGAGATAGAAAAAAATTGTAAAACGTTACATGTTTTTTAAACGTGTTGAGCACCTAAGAAATATGTTGGTAGAAATAAAATATTTATTTAATTAAGATTACGAGGGTAACTAACTAATACTTATTCTAAGTGGCTTGAGTAAAGAAACTTTTGGTTCATAGCATTATAATTACAATTTGGTGGGTAATTTTAAGGTTTGGTAACGATACGTTGTTTGATAGAGGGGGGATGGCACTGGCTTCTGTTTTTCCTTAGAAGCGAATTTAAAAGAGTAGAAGATGAATTACAAACTTGGTACATATGATAAGATTTTTTTATTTGACCTGTTTCAATAAGGTCACCAGCATTTTAGCTTTATAAAATTTAGAGGTTTAAGTAGATTTTATTTTTATAAAACTGATCTATATAAAAAATTAGAAATTAATTTATGTCTTAGTTTATAAACATCATTCGCCTTAATAGAAAACTTAACTTAGTTAGTGGTTGGATGAAAATTTATAAAAATTATGTGACAAAGCTATTATTTTTTTCATATAAAAATTGCATGTATATTCTTTTTTATTATATATGTAACAAAATTAATTAAATAAAAGAAATTTAAAAGAGTTTGAGTAAATTGCCAAAATCGTCCCTGTGGTTTTATATTTGCCAGTTTCATCCAAATATACTCAACTTAACAGAAAAAATAAACTAAGTTAGTGGTTTGGATGAAAATGACAAAAAATTACAAAAGTTGGAGGCAATTTGGTACAAAAGTGTCATTTTGGATGAAAATGACAAACCTGCCCAAACCTCAGGGACGATTTTGGCAATTAACTCTTTATTTTTTTATCAAAGGTTCATATATTTTTCTTAGAAAATTTACTTTTATGCATATTAAAAATATTAAAGCCAACTAAAATAATTAATTCATATGATATTTTGTTTTTGTTAGTTTTTAAACTTTCCTATACATGTAAAGGTTATGTGTAGGTAATATATTTTACAAGCGACTTGCACATATGTATGTACTATATATAAACAAAATATTTTTTTTTTAATTTCTAAAGAGATGAAGAAATATAGCGATTCATTTTCTTACATTTCATTATTTTAGAATTAGAATTGAATGCTATATTTTGTTCTTCTTGTCATCACAAAAAGAAATGCTTTCTGCTTTCTATATGTATGTGTGTACATATACACGTACACACATACATACATATGTGTACGTGTATATGTATAAGCATATGTAATTGATTCTAAGGTACTCATCGTAACTGGACAATATTTTATTTAAACAACCCGAAAGTTAAGGAAGAAATTAATCTATAAGGTAACAAACTATTGAGGAACCCTCTTATAACTATTATCGTTTAATATTACTATTGAATACACATGTTCAACATATGTTAGTGTGTGTTTATAATAATTCATTTAAACCTTGGTTGTTTATCGTCAAAATAAAAACAGGAGAAATGCTTGTTGGACCAGCAACAACTTTGTTTATGGATGAGATATCCACAGGTCTAGACAGCTCCACTACATTTCAGATCGTAAAGTGCTTACAACAAATTGTACACTTCACTGATTCAACAATCTTTATGTCACTACTACAACCTGCTCCAGAGACTTTTGATCTTTTTGATGACATAATATTACTATCAGAGGGACAGATTGTGTATCAAGGACCACGAGAAAACGTGTTAGAGTTCTTTGAGAGTTGTGGATTTAGGTTGCCTGAGCGAAAGGGCACTTCCGACTTCTTGCAAGAGGTACCAGTTACAATTAAACAATGAATTCCATGCTTATAATTAAGATTGTAAACATTCGATATATATCTTCCTGACAATAGGTTACCTCACGAAAGGATCAAGAGCAATATTGGGCAGATAGAAGCAAACCATACAGATATATCCCTGTCAGTGAATTTGTTGAGCGATTCAAGAGTTTCCATATAGGCGACAAGCTAAAGAATGAGCTTTCAATCCCTTATGACAAGAGCCAAAGCCATAGAGCCGCTTTAGTCTTCAAGAAGTACTTAGTCTCTAAAAGGGAGCTGCTTAAGGCCTCATGGGATAAGGAATGGCTGCTAATCAAAAGAAATAGTCCCATTTACATTTTCAAGACTGTGCAATTTATCATATTATCGTTTACTACAATGACTGTGTTCTTTAGGACTAGGATGCACACAAGGAATGAACAAGATGGTTCAGCCTACATAGGAGCACTTGCTTTCAGTTTGCTTCTAAATATGTTTAATGGTTATGCTGAAATTGCCCTATCCATAATAAGGCTTCCAGTCATTTTCAAGCAAAGAGACCTTCTGTTCCACCCTCCATGGGCATATACACTTCCAACATTTTTGCTTCGTATACCAATATCTTTGTTGGAGAGTACTCTTTGGATGGCCATAGTATATTACGGTGTTGGCCTTGCCCCTGAAGCTAGCAGGTAACAAATATTACTATATATTATTGCATAGTACTTATCTTTTAGACTATTAACTACTGACAAAGAGTTTCATCATTTCATGGTTTATATATAGGTTCTTTAAGCACTTCCTTTTAGTTTTTATGCTCCAAAATGTTGGAGGGGGATATTTTAGATTTATTGCCGGAGTATGTAGGACAATGAACATTGCAAACACAGGTGGAACCCTTGCACTTCTTACCATAGTTCTTTTAGGTGGTTTCCTCATTCCTAAAAGTGAAATTCTTGGTTGGTGGAAGTGGGGATATTGGGTATCACCTTTGTCATATGGCTTCAAAGCCCTTGCAATAAATGAGTTCTTTGGGCATAGGTGGATGAACAAGATGGTAAGTTATTGATTCTCAATTCAAAAACACAAACTTTAAAAAAAGGATAATAATTGTCTATGTTGTGATATTAACAGAGTACAGGGAATATAACTCGATTGGGCCATGCGATACTAGAAAGCGCGGATATCCCAACACAAGAAAGTTGGTTCTGGATTAGTATTGCCTCTCTTGCGGGTTTTGTTGTTCTCTTCAACGTTCTATTCACTTTTGCTCTCATGTATTTAGATCGTAAGTCTCGTCATTAAAAACTAATAGTTTTTAAGCGGTGCCGGTTACTAACCATCCTCATTCTCTGACTAAATAATCAGCCCTTGGAAAGCCACAAGCAGTCATATCGAAAGAAGCAACCACAAGGATGGAAACTCAAAAAGGTACTAGTAAACAATTGAAACAATCATGTCTAAGTGAAATACAATTCCTTAATCCTTGTATACAATTGATGAAAAATTTGAATAAGATTGAGAACAAAAGCTTAGAAACTTAAACACACGTTTTTCTACTAACGCAATATATGGGTTTTGTAGAAGGATATACAGCACAAGAGCTTGACAGAAGACAAGTAGACTCTTATCATGCTAAGGCTCATAAGAAGGGAATGGTTCTTCCATTTACTCCACTTTCCATGTCATTTGATAAGATGAACTATTATGTTGATATGCCCCAAGTAAACCATTTCCTCATTAACCTATTTTCAGCTTAAATTCCTACTTAGAAACCTAAAACAACAACAACAACAACCATACCCAGTAAATCCCACAAATAGCAAAGCTACTTATAGGGTCTGGGGAGGGTGGGATGTAGACAGACCTTACCTCTATCCCTAGGGATAGAGAGGCTGCTTCCAGAGAGACCCTCGGCTCCAAAACGAACAGCATACCAATACACCACGTCAAAGAATAGAAAAAAAGAAATCACCAAAACCAAGAAAATGAACAGTGTGACACAATATAATGTAGCAACAACAACAACAACCAATATAATGTAGATCATGTATAATAGCATGTATAATAGCATGTAACATCATTTGGGCATGAACACAAGAATGCAATCACCGGTAAAGTCACTTAAAGGATAGGAAAACCTACGTCCCTAATACACACCCAAGACCTTACTGTAAAATCCTCTAGAAGTCCTTAACCCTAATCCTACGCCTCCACGAAGTCCTATCTTGGACCATGTCCTCAGAAAGATGCAACTCTAGTAAATCATGCCTAATCTGCTCATCCCATGTCAGTTTGGGTCTGCCTCTTCCTCTCCTCCCCTCCACAGTAAGAGTTTCCACTACTCTAACTGGTGCCGTCGTTTGCCTCCGCTTCACATGCCCAAACCATCTCAATCTCCCCTCCTTAATCTTATCTGAAATGCTAGCCACCCCTAATCTTTCCCTAAAGACCTCATTTCTTATCCGATCTAACCTCGTGTGTCCACACATCCACCTCAGCATCCTCATCTCTGCTACCTCCATCTTGCGCGCTTGTGTTTTCTTGATAGCCCAACAGTCTGTACCATATAGCATAGCGGGCCTAACTGCTACCCTGTAAAATTTCCCCTTTAGTTTAGTCTTAGAAACCTAAAACAAGTTGCATTATTAAGTTTACTTAGAATCCAAGTGTAACTGATTAAACAGGAAATGAGAGAACAAGGGGTGACAGAAAACAGGTTGCAGTTACTTTGCGAAGTAACTGGTACTTTTAGGCCTGGAGTTTTAACTTCATTAATGGGGGTTAGTGGAGCTGGTAAAACGACACTTCTGGATGTTTTAGCAGGAAGAAAGACAAGTGGTTACATTGAAGGAGATATACGAATATCAGGATTTCCAAAGAAACAAGAAACTTTTGCTAGAATTTCTGGATATTGTGAGCAGACTGATATCCATTCTCCCAATATCACTGTGTATGAATCTTTGATTTACTCGGCTTTTCTTCGCCTCCCAAAAGAAATCAATAACGAAGAGAAGATGGTAGGGGCTAGCATATTTTTGTTAAATATGATACTATGAAATATGATGTGCTAATTTCATCTTGTTTGTTACTTTTAAGTCTTTTGTACACGAAGTTATGGAGCTTGTTGAACTAGACAACCTCAAGGATGCAATAGTGGGACTTCCTGGAGTTACTGGTTTATCAACAGAACAGAGAAAAAGGCTAACAATTGCAGTTGAGCTTGTTGCTAATCCTTCAATTATTTTCATGGATGAACCAACTTCTGGTCTTGATGCAAGAGCAGCAGCCATTGTTATGAGGGCTGTAAGAAACACTGTTGATACAGGAAGAACTGTTGTTTGTACCATTCATCAGCCTAGCATTGATATCTTTGAATCCTTTGATGAGTTGTTGCTACTTAAAAGAGGTGGGCAAATGATATATGCAGGACCTCTAGGAAGGCATTCTAGAAATATTATAGACTACTTTGAGGTAACTTACAAGGATATCTTTGAAAAGAAACCATATGAAACATTTAGTTTAATGTAACATTAAGATGTTAATAAACATTTAATCATATAATCAGGGAATTCATGGCGTTCCAAAGATTCCAGACAAATATAACCCAGCAACATGGATGTTAGAAGTCAGTTCAAGTGTTGTAGAGAGCCGACTTGGGATAGATTTTGCTGAGCACTTTAAATCATCAATATTGCACCAGTAAGCTTTAATCTTATGTCAATTATAAAGAAGCACAAATTAAGTTTTTATCTTATGTCAATTATAAAGCAACACAAATTAAGTGGTAATGAAGCGTATATGTATGCATGATCCACAGAAAGAACAAGGATTTAGTGATGGAATTAAGCACACCACCTCCAGGGGCAGAAGATCTTCATTTCGTATCACAATATTCTCAATCTTTATGGGGGCAATTCAAGTCTTGTATTTGGAAGATGTGGTGGAGTTATTGGAGAAATCCTGATTATAACCTTGTTCGCAATATCTTCACTTTGGCTGCATCATTATTGATTGGGATAACATTTTGGAAGATTGGTGAAAAAAGGTCACTTTAATACACCTAAACATAACATTAGTTACGACGATGTAATTAAAATCATTTTCATAATTCTTAAGAGTTTATATATCTTCAGGGAGAGTAGCAGCAATTTGACCACAATCGTCGGGGCTTCATATGCTGGAGTATTCTTCATTGGTATGAATAATTGCCAAACAGCGCAACCTGTAGTAGCCTCAGAAAGAACAGTCTTCTATCGAGAAAGAGCAGCTGGAATGTACTCGACATTGCCATATGCCATGGCACAGGTCAAAGATTGAATAAATATCCACATTTATAATGAATAATGTATTTTATCATTGATTTCTAAATTTAATAACTAAGGGTTTATTTAGGTTTTCGTGGAGATGCCATACGTATTTGTTGAAGCAGCATGTTACGCTTTGATAGTGTATCCCATGGTGTCATTCGATTGGACAGCACCCAAATTTTTTTGGTTCCTTTTCATCAGCTTCTTTTCATTCCTCTATTTTACATATTACGGATTGATGACTGTGTCCATCACACCAAACGAGCAAGCAGCAGCCGTGTTAGCTGTTTTATTCTACGGGCTCTTTAACTTCTTTTCAGGGTTCTTCATCCCTAGACCCGTAAGTTACACTAACACCATTTTTTATCATTTTTTTATTGCATAAAGTTAACACGTTGTTGAACATTTTAGAGGATTCCAAAGTGGTGGGTGTGGTACTACTGGTTATGTCCCATAGCCTGGAGTGTGTATGGGTACATCGTTTCACAATACCATGATGCCGAGAACACGATCAAAGTGCCTGGGATGTCATATGACCCAGCCATGAATTGGTATATCAAAGAGCACTATGGTTTTCGGTTAGATTTCATGGGCCCCGTTGCTTTGGTTCTGGTTAGCTTTTGCGTATTATTTGCATTCATTTATGCCTTTTGTTTAAGGATCCTCAATTTCCAAGTGAGATAAACATACATGAGACGTTCCGAGTATATTTAGGAAGATGTAATTTTAATGTGCAACTTTGATGTTATTTCTTTTATGTAATGTCTGTGGATTTTTTTAATGTTTACTTGGTTACATATGCCAGGTTTGGTATGTATTGACAATAGAGAACTAAGAGAAATTGTATTTATTGAAATATATATGGTTTATGATGATTTTACACAGAGGATAACAACCTCTATTTATACTATTGAAACAATGATCTAAATAAAGAAATATAGCTGTCTGTAGCTGTAACTCTTGAAGAAATAGAAACCATATATTCAGCCCTATAAACGAGGGATATGATATGAATGAGAGCTTATCTCGCTGATCCCTTGAATCCCATCTAATTATAAGGTATTTTCAACACGCCCCCTCAAGTTATATAGTGGTATTTTCAAAATTCAACTTGTCTACACATTGGTGTAGGACACTTTCATTAACAGATTTTGTTAAAATGTCAGCAAGTTGATCTTCTGATCGAACAAATGACAGTGTGATGATCTTGGCTTCCAACTTTTCTTTGATGAAATGTCGATCTACATCTACCTCTATGTGCTTTGTTCGATCATGTTGGACTGGGTTCTCTAAAATTTGGATGGCTGCTTTATCATCACTTATAACCTTAGTAGTTTCTTGAGTTAGGTATCCTATCTCACTTAGGAGTCTTCGTACCCATAGTACTTTGGTTAAACCCCTTGCTATCCCTATAAATTCCGCTTCAGCAAATAGCCACTACCTTTTGTTTGTTGCTTCTCCAAGTAACAAGGTTTCCACCAACCAAGGTGAAGTATCCCGACGTTGATCTTCGATTGCCTTTATCTCCTGCCCAGTCTACATCGGTGTACAATTGAGTTTCTAGATGTCCATTGGGTCTAAACAAGACTCCATGGCCAGTTGTCCCTTTGAGATATCTTATAATTTTTAAGACCACATCCATATGAGCACTTTGGGGTTGATGTATAAACTGACTTACCACTCCTACATCATATGCTATATCGGGTCGGGTGTGTGAGAGAAATATCAGTTTTCCTACCATTCGTTGGTAGCTTTCTTTGTCAGGTAGTTCTGCTTTTTCTTCCATATAAAGCTTTTGGTTCACAATCATAGGAGTATCTGCTGGTTTGCAATCGATCATACCGACTTCTTTTAGTAGGTCAAGAACATACTTCTTCTGACACATGAAGATTCCCAGTTTTGATCTTAAAACTTCAATTCCAAGAAAGTATTGAAGTCTCCCTAGGTCTTTCATTTCAAACTCTGTAAATAAGTTCTTCTTTAGTTTGGCGATTTCTTCATAGTCGTCTCCTGTAATGATTATATCAACATAGATTATTAGACAGGTTATGAAATTGTTCATCTGTTTGAGAAACAGTGTATGATCAGAGTTACTTTGTCTGAACCCATAATTTTTCATGGCTAAGGTGAATCTTCCGAACCATGCTCTGGGAGACTGTTTTAAGCCATAGAGGGATTTTTTTAGAAGACATACTTCCTTCTCTCCAAAATTATTTGTGAATCCATGTGGAGCTTCCATATTAACTTCTTCTTCTAGTTCTCCGTGCAAGAAAGCATTTTTTACATCAAACTGGTGAAGAGGCCATTCTTTATTTGCGGCTACAGACATGAGAACTTTGATTGTGTTGATCTTTGCTATTGGAGAGAAGGTTTCAGAGTAATCAATCCCGTACGTTTGAGTGTAGCCTTTAGCTACCAACCTGGCTTTATATCTTTCAACCGTACCATCGGGTTTGTATTTAATTATAAAGACCCAACGACACCCGACTGTCTTCTTTCCTGATGGCAAGACACATTTCTCCCATGTGTTGTTCTTTTTCAAGGCTCTCATCTCCTCTTCCACTGCATCTTTCCAATGCTTTGATTTCAGGGCTTGTTCTGTATTGGTAGGAATTTCTTCAGCATACAACGATGAAGAGAAAGCTTTGGCCTCCCTAGATAGATTTCCTTTGGCTGTGTTAGCCATAGGATATCTACATACCCGATACTCCTTTTCTGGAGAATATCTTTTAGGTGGGACTCCCCGATTTGCTCTTGGTGGCAACTCATATCTTCCCGAGGTGCCTTCTTATATAGAAGAGTTATCCTGCTCCTATATACGGTCATCTTGTTCTGTTGTTTCGTTCGTAATGTTTTCTCCACCATTAATAGGTGGAGTATTTGGATCAAGTTCTAGTTGAGTATTACTGGCCTCGGATATCCGGTTGGGAGCAGTTTCTTGGGTGACACTGACAGTCGGGTCTTCTGTATGTGTGGAGGAAGGAGACTCATATTTGGTACTTTGGTGGCAACCTTCTTCATATGTCACATATCTCAACCAACTCAGTGTGTCAAGACATTCTCTCTCCCCCTGACCAGTGTGTTGGGAGGCATAATAATACTCAATTTCAAGAAAATCATAGTTCATAGTGGTGAACATGTGTCGAGTTTTCGGATTATAGCATCAGTATCCCTTTTTATCTACTCCATACCCAACAAAGACACATTTTTAGCACATGGATTGAGTTTAGTTCTGTGTGACTTAGGTATGTGGACGAATGCAGTGCATCCAAAAATTCTAGGTTCAAGGGTATAGTGTAACGCTTTGCATTTTTGTATCTTTCTTATTTTAGCAAGTCTTGTTGTACCTTCTATTTTTAAAGACTTGTACTCTTGTTGTATTCTGTTTTCGAAACAATTGTAATCTGAGACTATTGATCATAATGAAAACAAAGTTGTTTTATTCATATTCGTGTTATTCTTGTTAGACTTATGTGCAAACTTTATTCATATTATGCTTGATTCTTGACTCTTAATTTCACATTGATGCTTGACACTTGTTAAACGGATTAAAACATGTAAAATAATCAAGTTGGAAAAAAAAAATGGTGAAACAGGCCCATCCGTCCGAATGAGCCCATCCGTGACTAAGCCCATCCAGACTTAGCGCATCCGTCTGAAACTTTAGGAAACCCTAGGTTCCCTCAAATCTATAAATAGTGGCCTTGACCCCTCATTCCAATTCGCCATTTTACTTTCAAATGCTCTCAGAATCTCTGTTGCGATCAGAAGCTTTGTAAGAACTCTCTCCCTTCTTTTCTTATTCCATTTCATTTCATTTCTTGTATTTTAAATCACACACTCTTGCACGTTTTTGCAAAACCTTTGACTCTAACTATGTCGAAGATGGTTTCCACTCGTTTTGCTTGGGAAAACTGTTATGGAGCATCACTCAATCGGGATTGAATCAAGTCATAAAAAATTACAACATTTTACAACCTAATTATGCTTTCTTTGTCAACTATTACACAATCTTGGTGGAATCGGGAATCCATCAGACCCTTAACTCATTTCATAGTTAAGGGCCTGCATTAGGATTAATTTCCATCAAGAAATGATATGTTTTGATGGTTCAAACAAGGTTTTCTTCAAGAACAGTGCATCCGCACAGATGGACTGTGTCCATCCGTCCGAATGGACTTCTTCTTCATATTCTATTTTGATTTCCAATTCTGTTTTCACACTTGTTTGTCACTAATTTAATGTTTTATCTACTGAAATAAATAAATTAAATGAATACTTCGACGTTTTCAATAAAATTAGTTTAAAATTAAAATTTTCCACAACACTATCAGCCCATCCGTCCGAATGGACTCTACTATCACACCGAATCATTTTCCTTCTGTTTAACATCAGTTATTATATAAGAACGTTTTATTTACTGTTCAAATCATTTATCTTACTGTTTAATAACCAAATCTGTTCGTTTCATACTGAAATCAGTCGGTCCGTTGTTAACCGAAAAGCCCATCCGTCCGAATGGACTGTTGAACATTTAACTAGTTTTATTTCGCACACTTTAAACATTCTGATCCGACACTCCCTCATATCAGTAACCTTATACTCTCATGTAACCATTTCAGCATAAGCTCGAGACTTCATCAACTCCACCCTCGGTTTTCATGGAACCCTATGCAAAACTGTGAATATACTCGATCCCATTTTAGTTTTAATCACTTTAAGTGCAACATGTATGTTGTACAAAACACGCAACACTTGAAACTTAGTTTAATCACACTCTATCCACATTTAAACATGAAAACATGTGATACTTTTTAATCTCATATGCTATGTATACATTTTGTGTCTATATGCTCATTAACTTTGATCAAGCCTACGTTAACAATTATAGTGATGTAGGATTAACGCACCGCCCTTGAGTCTTGGGGTATTGTTAAGTAAAACATGTTAAACTCCCTTCGTTTGGACATTGTGGAAAGTCAAGATTACGTTGGAAACTTTGGATTGACATATAGTGACACTAGTTCAGCATATTAGTAACTTGTGTGTGTTATTCATGTTGGATATGAGCACATTGAAACTTTTATTATTATTATTATGCTATGTATCAAACTTGTATACTCTCCAACATTTTGTTTGATCATTATTTTAATACATGTTGCAGGTTGAAAGATGAGGCTTATGAAGAATAAAGTTAGGGTGGACTAGAAACAAACCTTAGATAGATAAACAATGTTTTGAGTTATGTTTGATACAATTTGATCATGTTTTGAAGTATTGTATGACATTTTTAGTATTTATGAAATCATGATTAAATTATATTGTCACATGATGCTTTGAGCGATTTGTTTTCGTCTCACTCCGATGTTTCCGCCATCGGTTAGGGTGTGACAGAGTGGTATCAGAGCCATAACTATAGGGAGTTAGGAAAAGTAGGAATGTTTTTACCTAGTCTATAGTTTAGGAACATTATCCTTATGTGTTGTTTAAAACTATTTGCCTTCTATCTTGCTTGCTCCTGTTTTATTCTCTTTGGTCTTTTAATATACATGCCTTTCCTAAGGCTAACACAATACACACTTGGAGGCTTGGTGACGACACTCTTATTCCACAATCGAAATGACTCATCAAAATAGGGGTGATTCCCATATTTGGTGATGACATTCATTCAGCGATACTTTGTATTTGCACGAAATCTACCCTCAAGTTAGGAGTGATATCCAAATCTTGAAGGAGATATCCATTTCATATGCTAGTGGACCCTTATCTTTTGATAAGTATCAACCACACTAGGGTACGATGTTATTAAACTAGAGGTGAAACTCATATCTTAATAACTAGTCCCACTCTTTGATTTTTAATCTCGCCAAAGTTTTGATTTTCCTAATCGATTAGGGATGTGTAGTAACTGGAAGGACACATACCGTTAATCGCTCCTCGACCAGAGTATGTGTCTATTAGGCCAAAGCACGTTTCCCTAATTCGAGAGGACTTCGATTTACTTTGGAATAGTCTTATGTTACGTTCCGTGATGATCCAAATTTTTACGATAAATCTCTTTTAAGCTATCTCAATTTTAATGTGTTTTACATTTGTACGTTATATCATTTCATGCTTGGAGACACGATACGCACTACCTTTGCAATCTAAAAACAATAATAATCTTTCATGAACAAAATAAATTTACGATGCTTTCATAATCTATGTTACACTATGTGAAATTCATGTTATACTATGTGAAGTTAATTGAACATTATATGCTATGTGATGCATTCATGAAAACAAATTTCTTTAAACAAAACATTATGATCAAGTCTCATCCATTCCTTGTTTTGAATCTTCAGATGTCTTCTCAACGTCTCTCCAACTCAACCAAGAAGTCAAAGACCAACACCCAAAAGAAGATGATGGCATTCACGGCTAACCAGATAGCACGCGTTGTTCCTAAGATCATCAGTGAGATCAACACCGCTACTCCAAACTCCTCTGTTGACTCAAAGGTTGAGCAACCCAAGCCTGTTTCGTTCAAATACAAGCACTTTTCAGCTTGCATCCCAAAGCCTTTTACTGGCAAGGATGGGGTGACATGTCACACCCAAAATCGTCGTAGCGGAAATACAAACGTGGCGGTGACAGAGGTTGGGACCCATAAATATATTTGGTGAACGATGCATTGTTTATTTAGGAAATATACTTATTAAAAGCATGACTCTAAAGTTTAAAGTTCGAATACAGTCCGTTATTACAACTTAATTGTTTTAGTCCTTATGAATTCAATTACACACGGTCCCATTTTAGTATTTAAAAGATGTCCAAAATATTTTAAACACGTCAAGCATCACTAGCACAAGATATGCCAAAATCCCGAAGCCGAACTCATGTATCTGAAGAACACGTAAAAATCAAGTGTCAACACAAAGGTAGGTGAGTTCACATAAAATTTTGTAATGCTTTATTTTCAAGGAAAACTTCCTTATTTGACCCTTTAATGGTCTGTAAACATTTACATATTTGAAAACATCTTCATGTGTTTAAAATAAGACATTCATTTTAATAAAAATAATGTCATTGTATTATGATCTGAAATTTGGAATGCACCCTATTTCATATAAAAATGTCATTGTAATATGATTTGAAATTTGGAATGCACCCTATTTCATATCATATGTCATGGAAGGTTTCATCCGAAATAGCTCCGCAAGCCTTTTTTCCGATGAAGACTTAAACTCATGACTTTGATTAAATAATATTAAATTTTCGTTATGTTTTCGGTTTCGTATGTTTGCAAGACATTACGAGCTATATAAAGAAAATAGAGGGATTAATCAATTCTAGACAACTCAAGAATGCCAATTTGTCGCTATGTAGATCGGAGCAACCGATCACGACGGGGTGTCAACCTAATAGATCTATTAACGATTCCACGCGTATATGACTTAAGTGATTAAAACGACTATGATGCATCTAATGCATGTCCTCAATTGCAACGTTTATATATAAGCTACTGAATAACAATTTAATATTTGGCGTTGTACAAATCACAGTATCGCCCACGCTATGCGAGCTTATACCATCCCTCTGCACACTTGGGATCCTAACAATTTGTCTCAACTTAGATTTAAAATTCATTTTTAAATCTTCACGATCGTTAAACCCATAACGTCATCAATTTACCCTGTTTCCTCCCCGAAACCAGTTTGATACATTTTAAACTTTTTTTCTGGAAAACAATTTAAGTCATTCATCTTTTGAGTTCATATACGAATTATGATACTCTAAAAATAGTATTCTCGATGAAAATACATTTTTATATAATTTTAAAAGCATATTTTATATAAAAACATATACTTAGCTTTTAATAACATGTTTTTTCTCTGAAAACATTATGTATGATGGTAAAATGACGTTTTAGTGAATTCTTACTAAAATACATTTACTTGAAATCATGTTTTATATGAAAACATATATTCATTAAAAACGTGTTCTTTACCCCGAAAACAGTCGGGGTTCTGTGACACTCACTAAATCACATTTATTCAAGAGTATGTTTTATACACAAAAACATATTTACATTCTTTTAACGACGTGTTCTTCCCCCAAAACAGTCCATAAAATAGTAAAAAGTGGGGACGTAGTGATACTCACCTTTGGGTGCGTTTTATATTATCGTAATCCCTCAAATTGGTTTATTCGTCCTAAATTAAATACGAACGACTTACTGACCAATTATTACAGACAATTAAGTTTATCCGATACTTAGAATTTTCACATATCTTTGAGATATTCTCGAAAAGTCTTCATTTTGATTATGTTGGCATTTATATATATATATATATATATATATATATATGGGTAGAGGACCCTGTACATTAATCCAGAAGTGTGAGAAGTGTGAGAAGTGTATTATAACACTATATATAACACTATATAACACCATATAAACACCGTATAACACGATGTAACACCATATAACGCCATATAACACAATGTAACAATATATAACACTATATAACAAATATAACACTATATTTTGTCTGATAGCATGTCTATGATAGATGTATAGTGTTATATATTGTTATATAATGTTATATAGTGTTACATAGTATTATATGGCGTTGTATGGTGTTACATAGTGTTATACGGTATATATATGGTGTTATAATACACTTCTCACACTTCTGAATTAATGTACACTATCCCTACCCTATATATATGTTCATATATATATTTATTAAGATTTTTGCATTTTGAACGATTTTATATGTCACCTTTTATTATCTCTATTTATTCACAATATATATCTACGAGTTACGCTTCGTAATCTACATGCATAAGTATGGACATATTCAATAGAAATCTATATATATATATATATGTATATATATATATATACATACATATATATATATATATGGGAGGGTTATCTTGAGAACGCTAAATATTACGAGAACCGTGAGAATGAATGAAAAAACCAATCAAAACAAATTTTTTTAATACAATTAACCTAGTTGTAATTAAGATACAACATAAAAAAAGAATTTAAAACATCAAATAATTCATTTCTCCTTTCAAAATCACTCTTTTTAGATTTTTTACACATGTGTAAATATAACAGATTTACACATTTGTAAATGACAAACTTACACATGTGTAAATTTTCTTTATTTAGGAATTCACGTAAATTTAAACGTGTAAATTAAAATTCTAACATTGTATTCGAATAATAATGATAAATGTAGAAAAAAAAAATTGAATTTGAATTGTTTTTTGACCGAGTTCTCGCAGTTTTTTTATTTGTTCTCACGGTTCTCACAATATTTTGCGTTCTCACTTAAACCTTCCCCTATATATATATATATATATATATCATAATTCATGTATCTCGTTATTTCACACATATATATATCATGTTTTAATACTTAATATATATCAAATAACTCATCAAGTCACTTTAAACACATTTCTCATGTTAATCACAAATTTTCACACATAATGCGATTTCTGATCTAGTTTACCGTTTCTACCGCACAAACGTCTAAACATAGCATCTTTTCATATTATCATGAAATCACTTAGCAAATCACATTACACATATTCATATTCACATATCAATCCATAACACAAAAAATTTCATTCTTGAACATCCCGTTTTCGCGTACGTTGAAATATGCGTATTTTACCATTTCGGTAGCGTTTTTGGGCGTCGGAAGTCACGTATGACCAACCAAACACCAAAAATATTTAATATAAGTTAAAATACTTATATTTATCATATAAAATCAGTTTGAAATCAGATTTAAAACAGTTTTGTAAAAATCACTTAAAAAGCCGATTTTTACCATTTTTAACGCATAGTTTCGTACCGAACTTTACCGTAACCATCCCAAATCATCACGACTTGATATTTTAACATAACATATACTATATACTGATCAAAACAATAATCTTAATCATATATATGAAGGTCTCATATGTCGTAGCCCCCGACCCCTACCCCGGGAGCGGGAGCCACGAGACACAGAGCCGGAGGTATAGGTGTTTATTAATTTGGCAGTGGAAATGATACATCAGGACCGTAGTTAGGAAATAGTATCAGAGTTTCAAACACCAACTTTTATAAATAATAACTAAATGGGATAAAACCCAAGTTTCGTTTAAAAATACATTTATAGGGATAAACCCTAATTATTGAAAGTAAAATCTCCTTTAATTTAGGTAACTGTTATAGCCACTTTTCTAAGCCTTCAGTGCTCTCCAGTTGGCTTCTATTAGCTTCACATTAAGTTACCTGAAACACGTTTAAAAATATTTTATCAGCAAGAAATACTGGCGAGTGCATCCTAGTTTAATCAAAACAAGCTTTTATAACTTTACAGTATTGAGAGCAACAGCGATTACAATGTTTATATCTACCAATTTACTCATTCAGTATTTATCATTTTAACTGATTCCACAGTTCCATAACTGTGGTCATGTTACTCATTGGCTAACTCCTCGTCCAATAGTAACGGATTACAAGTATTGTATACAAAACCCCACATACCGGAAGTAATTGTAGAACACATAGACTCAATCACTGTTAAGTATAATTGGAAATATTTTGAGGTTTTGGTAAAACAATTTGACTCACAAAAAGTGAATGTACTCACTTTGCTGACTTAGATAATACTATAGCTTCTTGGGGATTCTCCTGGTTATTATCTATTAAAAATTAAACAATGCACACGTGTTAGTAAGATAACCCAAATCACATTAGCCATACTACCGAGACAGAACTCCAACGAACTGAGTTAGGCAGAGCCTTGTCAAGCGTTATGGAGCCCTAGATCAATCGGGTAGGGTAACAAATACGTGATCGGGGTTATAATACTTACAACGAGACAGAGCTTCGCTTTTTTAGGGGTATTATTCCCGAGTATTACGCCAATTAGAGAATTAGAGAGAGAAAGAAAGAAATGAGCACCGAGAACTGAGGTCTCGGCCTCCTTTTATAGGGCTGACATAGGGCGGCTCGCGCCCCGCAAGTCATCTCGCTCACACTCTCGCGGCCCGCTAGTGAGGTAAACTAGGTCCTAGCTTTGACTAGTTAGCACACTAGTTTCGACACGCAGTAGGACACATGGCGCAATGGAGTGTCCAGCAAACAAAGGCCCTCGTACCCCGCTACAGACCTGGAGGACCGGGTCGCGGCCCGCAAGTGACGATTATTACTTGCTTTTGTTGATTTTTGTTAATATAAAGGTTATTTAAGACCGTTTATGTATATTCAGGATATAATATGAACGTTTAGAGTGTTTTAAAGGTTTTAGGAGGGTTGTTGTATCATAAATAGCACAAAATCATGCAAATATCACCTGATTTACTACTTTTCAAGCCTATAGTACAACATGCAAAGCTACCAAGTTATGACATAATTTTTGTAACTTCAAAATACATCAAATAGCTTTATTTTATATGTTCATTTACTGATGTAAATGAATATTTATCTTATCATAACAATTCCATTTTATGATGATCACTAAATCATCCTACATGTTCATGTACAAGCATTTTAAGCACATCGACTTCATAATCATAGCCAAGATTATTAAATCTTATGCTTTCATTTTATATAACATATGAAACATTTTTTTATCTCATTTCTTGTTCAATCACTAAATCATCACACACAAATCATCACACACAAATCATCAAACATATGCATATAACATGTTCTTGCGCATTTAAGAATCATCAAACAAAACTCACAATTTCAATATATATACATGTATATACCTACGGCCATATATATATATATATATATATATATATATATATATATATATATAGGGGACCGCTAAAATGAGAACCACCTCGAGTTGTAAGAACCGTGAGAACTACACCGTACGGGGCGAGGTGGACCAAATTTTTTTTTCATAAACGTAGATGCGTGTATTATAAACACATTTGTAAAAAAAAATTTCAAAAAAAAATGTCGTGTGTGTAGTTTTGAGCACCACAAGTTTGTGTTTACGGGTACCGTAAATTTAACCGGAAAATTTACGGTACCTGTAAACACAAACTTGTGGTGCTCAAAACTACACACACGACATTCTTTTTTTGAATTTTTTTTTACAAATTTATTTATAATACACGCATCTACGTTTATGAAAAAAAATTTAGTCCACCTCGCCCCGGATCAAAAAGTTCTCACGGTTCTTACAACTCGAGATGGTTCTCATTTTAGCGGTCACTTATATATATATATATATATAGGACAAAGATCCGTTAGGAACCACCCTTTATTGCGAGAACCGCGAGAACCAATGTGAACACAACTAAAAATAAATAAAAAACGCACAAATTTTTTTTTAATATTTTTTATAAAAAAATCGCTACTTTTAGTAGCAAAAAAAAAAAATTTTGGCTACTAAAAGTAGCGATTTTAACATAAAAAATATTAAAAAAAGGGGGGGTGGGGGAGGGGGGTTTATGTTTTTTTTTTGTGGGGGGGGGGGGGGTTCGGGGGGGTTAGGTTTTTTTTAGGTTTTTTTGGGGTTTTAGTTTTTAGCATTTAGCTTGAGAGGGGGGGGGGTTAGGTTTTTTTTGGGGGGGGGGGGGGTGAGGGTTAGGTTTTTTTAGCTATTTTAGGTTGTGTTCACATTGGTTCTTGCGGTTCTCGCAATAAAGGTGGTTCTCGCATGAACCTTACCCTATATACTTAAAAATTTTGACATTTTCTACTTAATCATTTCAAACCACAAGAACTTTCATAAAAACCTTCTCGATTAAACATGCATCAGTCTTTCAAGAATCACCAACATCATTCAAGAATCAACTAATAATCACAACACAATTTCTAACATATACACATATATATATATATATATTATATATATATATATATATATATTCCGGCCATATACATATGTATATATGTTTCCATTTTCATTTTTATTAAAACCATTTTCTTGTTTTAGATTTAAGTATGAAAAATCCAAGTATTTGAGAAACTTTCCATCAACATCATCATCGAAATGTAAGAACATAATTTTTAAAGAAAGTTTATACCTTTAAGAAATTTAGTGGGTTTTGATGAGATTTTTGATGATATGGAGCTTGTTCTTCTTTGAAATCATGTGAAAACACCTTTTGATTCTCCATACCAACTTGGAAATCACTTGGAATGAACTTGATCTTCATGAATAAGGTTTAAAATTGAAAATGTGGTTGTGAATGTATATATACGGTTTCTTTAGTGAGAAATTGAAGAAATTGTGATTTAAATCTATCTTGGAATTAGTTGTGCATGTGTAGGTTGCATTATGATTGGACCTTTTACTTACATGCAACACTTGTCAAGATTACAAGAAAGGTGGCAAGGAATTATATTCTTTGGTCAACACATGCATCATTCTCTCACATACTTACATGCATTCATATGCATATATATAATATATTAGACTATAACAGGTATTTAACTGACTACCGGGTATTTTATCTCGCGTTTAAATTGCGTTTTAAGGCGTTTAAAATTATTTTTATCACTCTATAAAAATAAACTCGCCATAATATTACTGAATAATATTTAATTTGCCTAGACCGGCTACGTTGTCTGCATTTTGCGGTATAAGAGCGGTATTACGCAGTATGCGCTTTAACTCGAATAATAACGTTTTTAAGCGTTTCAATTAATTTTTCTTCACGAATATGATTAAAATAGAATTTTAATCATAAAGGAATATTTTTTAGGATTTTAATATTATCCGGGCGATCACCGACGCTCGTTTCGCATTTTATTCGTTACGCGATAAGCGTTTATCTTATTATTGCCAACATAATTTTTAACATAGTTTGGATTTACCAACACATTAATTATCACATAAGCACATCATATTTAATAAAATATTGCTTTTATTTACTCATAACATGTGTCATACTAGTACGGTACGGACTCAAAATAGCCGGGTGTCACATGACAGCCATGTTGGAATGGTTCGATAGCATTGAGGTCACTTTCATCAACAGTGAGTGTCCTGAGAATCTTAAGACTCGAAGCGCAACTGGGGTCTTCCAAGCCAGAGCCTTGGAATGGTGGACCAACGAGAGGAATATCCGCTCTAATGAGGCACCTTATTCATTGCCCTGGGACGAGGTTAAGCAACTAATGATGGATGAGTTCTGCCCTGCTCACGAGTAGCAGAAAGTCGAGGACGAGATTTGGCATCTTAAGCAAATTGGAGACGACAACCTAGCCTACACCACCCATTTCAAGCAACTCAGTTTTATCGTACCTCACTTGGTGTCTACTACTGATAGCATGATTAGGAAGTATATTCATGGTTTACCCTCTGGCATGCGTGACACCATTGAAGAAGCCAAACTTGACAACATCAAGGCAGTCTATCGCCTCGCAGCCGGCCCGAACAACAATTGCATCCGCGATAAACAAGTTGCCACACCTACCTCCTCGAAACCAGCCAACCAAATCACCGCTCAATCAAGTGGTAGCAAGGATAAGAAACGAAAGTTTCAAAACCCAAGCTGCAATGCTATTGTTCCTGTTGCAAACCCAAACCCCGCTACACCTCAGAACACTAAGAAGCCCTACACTGGGGTTCATCCCAAGTGTAACACTTGTCATTATCATCACCCTGCCAACTCTACTTGTCGCCATTGTACCGCCTGCAATCGTTATGGTCACACAACCCCCTATTGCCACCAAACCAACCAAGTTCAGCAAGCTCCCCAAAACCCTAAACTGGCAAACAACGAACGAGCCTGCTACAAATTTGGTGATACAACGCACCTTCATCCTCAATGTCCACAACTGAATCAAGAGCAACAGCAGCCAGCTCCTCGTGGACGAGCTTTCAATATTTAACACTAATCAGGCGCAAAACGACAATGAAGTCGTTAATGGTACGTTTCTTGTTAACAATCTTTATGCTTCTATACTATTTGATACTGGTGCGGACATGTAACAACCCGACTTTTAAAGTCAAAGTACAAGTCAAAGTCAAAGGAAGAAAAGATTGCTAATCAGATCTGTCATTTCTGACTTAATTATTGCATGTACTCTTTGACTCGACAATAGATACTTTGCTTGACACTACTTTGTTTTACGATTTATTAATATATGAAGTAACAATGCGATAAACGTAACTAAACGCTAATCTACTTAACGCTAATCACGTCGCTAACACATCGCAACTCGAATCGCAGTTATTGGTATTGTTTTATGTGTGTGTGCTATTATGTGTTACTTGTGCATGTTTATATTTGTTTTGAGGTGATTATTCGCAAACGCAATCGCAACTCTATCACAACGCAATCTCATCGCGAACTCGAAATTTAAGGTTTACTTTTGTGATTAGTAGGAGTTATGTTTATTTGTGTAACTATTATTTAGTACTATCGCATCGCTTACTCGCAACGCAACGCTCAACGCACGAAACAAAAAGTCGGAAACTAACTCACTCGAGCCATCCGATCGAAAGGCCCTTCGACCCAACAACCCAACACCGCCTCTTCTCCTCTTCACCTATAAATACCCCATCTGTCAAATCACTGTTCATGATGTGATAGCTCCCTCCGTTCCAGCGCGTTCTCAGCCAATTTTCTCTCGATCCTCGTGATTCTTGTAAGTTTTCATCTCAAATCTTGTACTTCTTTAATCTCTACACACTTCCCCGTCGATTTCTCCAACAAATCTCACGATTTCACCATCAAAATCCACCTGATTCGAGCTGTTCTAAGATGACGTCATCATGGATTTCCATGAACACCAAGGTGTGACCTCATTCCACCAAGAACAACCCAGATCTAAAGGATTTCTACAATGTTTAATCACCAATTTCACCTAAATCTAAACATTTTACAAAGTGTTTCAAACTTTTCTTCAACATTCTTAACTTTTCACTCAAAACTATTAGAATCTAGACTCATTCGGGTTCACTACTCATACTCTAATGGAAACCCGGACTGAAAATGGATTTCTAACGAAGAGACGACAGATTCACGGGTTAAACATGAAACTCCGTCAAGAACAGTTAAGTCTGGTCGAACGGGGTGATTCCCGTCCGATCAGATGAGTTGGACTTGTTGTGGTTTCCGTTGTTTGAACACGTTGTCATACCGTCTCGGTTAAACCTTTTAACTTAGCTGATTTTACAGGATTTCAACCCAAAACAATTGCTTGTTCGAACAGCCATCCGATCGGATAGGCATCCGATCGAACGGCTATCCGACCAAGTGATCTGTGATTTCCAAAACACTTAAACAATTCAAAACTTCAAGGAATATCAGTCCACTCGGATCACCATCCGAGCAGACGGCCATCCGTCCGGATGACCGTCCATCCGGATGACCTGGTGTGTAGAGATATTTCAAACTTTTTAAAATGCTACAACGAAAACTTCAAAGTTCATACACAAACACATCCTTCTTGAACGGACAACCCTCCGACCGAATGGTCATCCGTCCGGACGGTCATCCGATTGGATCACTGTTCGACATACAAACTTACTTACGCACCGTTTTACGCACTGTTCAACGCTTACACTATCGTTCTCTGATCAGGCTAACTCTCCAGTGCTCCCTTCAATCCAAGCTTGTGTTTATTTACTAAACACGAACTGTGAGTATACTCGATTCCTTTTCGCTTAACGCATTTTTCGGTGTTACATACGTTACCTGTATCAAATCACATCGATCACACAACGCAAACACTTTTATACGCTAACCGCTCTCGCATGTTATACGTGTTACTCGATGAATACTAGTATGTTATGTTTACACAGTGATTGTTGCCTGACACCTTAGAAACGATAGTACTATAGTTTCGACTCAGCACCTATCGTGGACAGGGGTTGTTAAGGGCTTTTCTTCACGTATCACAGTGGTGATATGTGTTGCGCATTCTACAACTCGCAGTCACGTCTGTGCATATTTCATTGTCGATAACTTACCTGCTTCACATTTCTACGTGTTACATACCGGTTATGCGTAAATCGCTTTCGCTATTATTATACTATTAAACTTGTGTGCTCACCTTTACACTTTGTGTATTGATTGTATTTTAACGTATCTGACAGGTGTTTAGGATGCTTCTGTTTGCTGGAAGTCATGGAATCAACTTTAGGTGGTCTAGAAACCCACAAATAAATTTATGAGTTGTTGGAACAATATTTGTCATTGAGAACACTATGTCTGTAATAACTATTTTGCTTAATATGTTATGGTATGGGACATAACGTTAATATTTGGTAAATATAGTTGTTATGGATTCACTTGGACAATCTGTTTCGCTCAGTGCCATGCCCCGATGTTTCCGTCATCGGTTGGGGTGTGACAGGACAAAAGCTTTGTGTCCGTTGAATTTGAATCCTTGTTAAATTGTACACGCTCTAAGCTACCTAAGTCATTTTCAGTCGAAGTCGCCAATGGCAAATCTATCTCAGTCGATTCTGTTCTTCGTGATTGTTTTCTCACGCTCAACAATCATGTTTTCCCTATCGATCTTATACCCATGCAATTGGTAAGCTTCGATATCATAGTATGCATGGATTGGTTTCGTAAGAACCATGCTGAAATTGCTTGCCAAGAGAAGTATGTTCGTTTACCTCTCCTATCTGGTGATACTTTGCACGTCTATGGAGACAGGCCTTCACAAGGATTGATGCTTATGTTATGCACACAAGCGAACAAATATTTACGCAAACAGTATTTTGCCTTTTTAGCCCACGTTGTGGAAGAAAAGGGCACGGGAAAGAGCGTACGTGATGGTTCCAATGGTGTGTGATTTTCTTGATGTCTTTCCTGAAGATCTACCTGGTCCTCCTCTATCTCGATCAGTTGATTTTCATATTAATCTCAATCCTGGTTCGACTCCTGTTGCTAAAGCTCCTAATCGTCTTGCACCCTCTGAGATGCAAGAGTTATTAAGTCAACTCCAAGAGCTCCTCGATAAAGGGTTCATACGCCCAAGTACTTCACCATGGGGTACTCCTGTGCTTTTCATCAAGAAGAAAGATGGTTCGTTTCGCATGTGCATCGATTATCGTAAGCTTAACAAACTCATCGTCAAGAATCGTTATCCTCTCCCTCGCATCGATGATCTCTTTGATCAACTTCAAGGTGCAACTTGTTTCTTTAAGATCGATCTTCGATCTGGTTATCATCAGCTTCGTGTTCTCGAAGAGGACATCCCAAAAACCGCTTTTCGCACTCGCTATGGCCACTATGAGTTTGTGGTTATGCCTTTTGGCTTGACCAACACACCTGTTGTGTTCATGGTTCTTATGAATCATGTTTGTAAACCTTACTTGGATCGTTTTGTAAACGTCTTCATTGATGATATCCTCATTTATTCGAAAACTTAAGCTGATCATGAACGTCATTTATGCCTCATACTCGAACTCTTGCATGGTGAACGCTTATACGCAAAGTTTTCCAAGTGCGAATTCTGGATTAAATAAGTTCAATTCCTTGGACACCTTGTGAGTGAAAAAGGAATTCATGTTGACCCTTCCAAAATCGAGGCAGTGAAGAATTGGATCACGCCTAAATCTCCATCTGAAATCTGTTCTTTCCTAGGATTGGCGGGTTACTATCGTCGATTCATCTCGAACTTTTCAAAAATCACCGTTCCCCTCACTTTATTGACTCAAAAAGAGAAACCTTTTGCTTGGGGTCTTGAGCAAGAAGAATCCTTTCAAACTCTTAAGGACTTGCTTTGCAATGCTCCTGTTCTTGCTCTTCCTGATGGAAATGATGACTTAATCGTATATTGCGATGCCTCGAACCGTGGTCTTGGTTGTGTTCTCATGCAACGAGACAAGGTCATCGCATATGCTTTTAGACAGTTGAAAATACATGAGAAAAACTACACTACTCACGATCTCGAACTTGGCGCAGTTGTCTTTGCGTTAAAGATTTGGCGACACTACCTATATGGTACCAAATGTGTGGTCTTCACCGACCATAAGAGCCTACAACATACCTTTAACCAAAAAGAGCTTAACATACGTTAACGTCGTTGGGTGGAATTGCTTAATGACTACGACTGTGAAATTCGCTACCACCCCGGCAAGGCAAATGTTGTGGTCGATGCACTTAGTTGCAAATCTCATGTTAGAAGCATTCGTTGTTTTCATATCTCTAGCAACCTTCATACTTGTATTCGTGAAGCGCAGTATTCTTCAGGCAATGAAGGAAGTCTATTCGTAGAAATAGATGGAGCTACTGTGGATCAACTTGTGACAAAATTAGATGGACTTCAATACTATCTAAATCGCATTTGGGTGCCAAATCGTGACAATCTTCGTGAACTAGTAATGAACGAGGCACAGAAGTCCCGATACTCTATTCATCCTGGTGCTGATAAGATGTACCATGACCTTAGTACATCCTATTGGTGGCCTGGCATGAAGAAGGACTTTGCCACCTATGTCTTGAAATGTCTCACTTTCTCGAAAATCAAAGCTGAGCATCAGCGTCCTTCTAGTTTACTTGAAAAACCCGAAATCCCTGTTTGGAAATGGAATAGCATTGCTATGGGCTTCATAACCAAACTTCCTCGCACACCTTCTGGTCATGATAGCATATGGGTAATCATCGACCGCCTGACTAAGTCAGCTCACTTTCTTCCTATTCGTGAGGACTTCAAAGTTGAGAAGCTAGCTCTAGTTTACACCGACGAAATCATATGTCGTCATGGTATACCCATTAACATCATCTCTAACCGCGATGGCGCTTCACTTCACGTCTTTGGTAAACATTCCAAACCACTTTGGGTACTCATTTGAATCTCAGTACGGCTTTTCATCCTCAAATGGATGGACAGACTGAATGTACTATCCAAACCCTAGAGGACATGCTTCGTTCTTGTATCATCGACTTTGGTGGTAATTGGGATTTACAGTTACCACGCCAGCATTCAAATGGCTCCTTTTGAAGCATTGTTGTTGCAACCCCACCCTCGGAGCGGGAGCCGCGAGCCATTCAGATGGTATCAGTGTTTATTAATTTGGAAGCGGAAATTTTCATCAGGACCGTAGTTAGGAAATATTTATCAGAGTTTAAAACACCATCCCTTATAATAAACAAATGGGATAAAATCTCGGTTTCATTTACAATACATTTATAGGGATAAACCCTAATTATTTAAAACATGATCTCCATTTTATTTAGGTAACTTTTATAGCCACTTTTCTAAGCCTTTAGTGCTCTCCAGCTGGCTTCTATTAGCTTCACATTAAGTTACCTGAAACGCGTTTTAAAAATATTTTATCAGCCAGAAATACTGGTGAGTGCATCCCAGTTTAATCAAAACAGTTTTATAACTTTTATAGTAATGAGAGCATCAGCGATTACAATGTTTATATCTATCCAATTACCCCTTCGGTACTGTCAATCCTGACTTGTGGTCTTGGTACTATTCGTAACAGTAACGGTTGTCAAGTAATGTATACAAAACCCCAACATACCGATAGCAATTGTAGAATACATAGACTCAATCACTGTTAAGTATAATTTAAAACATTTGAGGTTTTGGTAAAACAATTTGGTAGAATGACTCACAAAAAGGTGGCAAAAAGTAAGATGTACTCACAAACTGTGAGAAAAAGAGAATGAACTCACTTTTGTAGACTTCGGTATTCCTAAAGCTTCCTGATAATATTTCTGGATTATTTTCTTGAGTTTCTATACAATGCATACGTGTTAGTAAGATAACCTAAAATCACATTAGTCATACAACACGAGACAGAACTCCAAAGAACTGAGTCAGGCATAGCCTTGACATGCGTTACGGAGTCCTAGATCAATCGAGCAGAGTACTGACTTAGTAACCGAGGGGTTAAAAAACTTACAACGGGGCAGAGTGTGACATATGTGCTTGTAATCATTGTATAAACCTTAAACAGTTCAGTTATCAATAAAACAATGTTATTTGATCCCAATATTTGTTTATTTATGTTTGACATTTTGCATGTTTTGATTTTTGTTCAATTTCAAACTCTATATCGTTTTCTGGAAAGTTATACGCAAACTGATGCGTAAACGTAATCAGTTTAACGCGACAAACACTCCGGAACATAAATTTATGCTTAACATACCTTAAATAACCTTTACGTAACTTAGAAATAAGTTTCAAAGGCTTTGGTATGGCAAAATCAAGTTTATTCGCTTACAGGGACTAATTTCGACAAACTGCGAAAGTATGCCGATTCGTACTGTGACGAACATTCCGGAACTTGATCATAAGTTAAACATACCCTAAATATCCTTTACATAGCTTAGTGTATAAGTTTGCATTTTCGTGCATATCTCACGTTCTGAATACATCCGGACATCCAAAAATTTATGTAATCATTAAAATATTTTATTTTAGTGATTGGCATGATAAAATTCCATTCGTCGCGTAATTTGGATCGTTTTTCGCGTCCGTTCGTGTTTCGTCGTAATTAACCGAATAACATGATCGTACGACCAAACGAACCGACATCCAACATATTTTCAAGCATGTTTCATGTCCCATATGCTTAGGCATCATTTTAGAGCCTTGAAAATGGCTTAACGAGCCTTAAACGTGTCGAAAATGGGCTTAAACATGTGCAGGGACCAAAACTGCAATTTCTGAAACATGATTGCTAATCAGACAGCCCAGGCAGGCCGCGTAAGATGTAGGCTTAGCCTACGCGGGGCGCGAGAGCCCCCCAGTTTAGCAGAAAATGTGTTACAACTTGATCCAGCTGTTTCCATGACTTGCAAACGGTTTTTAAACATCCTATGGGCTATTTTGGGGCACCCATGGTATTCTAAAACCATGGGCACACTTGTAAGGCTCAGATCGAAGCTCGATTTTCGATGAACGATCCTAACGGTGGCCCGAAAACTATATATACGCCCTTGGTTTTCATTTGCAACTCACTTGATCTGCTCATATTCTCTAAGTTGAAGTGTAAACACTTCATACCTGAGAATTTTCAGATCAAATCTCCATTTCTTGGACCTCTTGTAAGTATTCTTTCGTTCTTTTATGCGTTTTAACCACGAAAGTCAAACAGTGTTTGACTTTCAGCTTTGACCAGTCTATGGTCAACACGAAGTTCGTTTGAACTTCGCAACGTGAGCGTAATCACGATGGTCATAGTCCTTGGTGACTATACCTACTGATTACCACGTTATTTAGGCATAGTGACGAGTCATAGTTTCGGTCAAAATGCGCGTTTATGCGTAT